>VXBZ01005968.1:110809-122161 GCA_013399135.1 Heliornis fulica
GCGGGGGGGCTGTGTGTTTCTCCTCCGTCGCAGGAAATTGCTTCCTCCCTACCAAAGCGCCTTCCTGGAGATGAGCCAGGGGGTGGTTTTGATGGGGAGGGGTGGTGGTGAATTTGATGCACAGAGGAAGGGCAGACAACACCATGACCCTGTGACATCGCTCTTTGTGCACCTTGGCGGAGGGCGGGCGGGGAAGTACCCATCATCCACTGTGTCTTCTGCCCCCTGCCCCCTCCCGCTGCAGATTGTGAGTGCAGCCACCCCCACATTTCACACATACACCCCAGCACCCACACACACACAGGGTGAGCCCTGCCGAAAGACCCTGACATCGTCAGGGCATGATTCCTTCCTCACCTCCCGCAGTCACCTCTCTCTCTGGCAGGGGGTCCCTAGCGCTGCCCCTGCTCCTCTCCCCTCTGGTTTGTGGGTACCGCCAGGCCCCAGAGGTGCAGGTGATGCACAACTGGGGGTTGAGGCTGAAGGAATGGAAGAAAAATGTGGCAGGGCATGGAACAAATCACCCACACTTCTCCTTGTGCAGAGCATTTATAGGGTTAATTTTCTCATTTTTAATGAGGATCGCGGAGCCATGCGGGGTCTCCATTTTAGCCCAGCCCTGGGTCTGAGCAGTGATACAAGAGCCAAGGGACCCCAAAAATTGGGTAGTGACATGCTCGCTCTGGGGAAGTGCTGGTGCCTGCGCGCAGTAGCGTATCTTGGCTTGCAGAGGGGATCAGTCCTGGAGCTGGAGTGATTAGAGGCTGGGGCAGCTGAGGTGTGAGCTTTCCTCTTGGTCACCTCTTGCCAGGGAATTTTGCAGGGAGGCAGGGTCGCGTACACAACTTGGGGAGAAATCACAGAATTGGGTCTGATCGGTACCATCCTGAGATGTATGTGAGTCAGGGGTTGTTTGGCACAGACATCCCGGTGGGCTTTTGCTGATGGCGCAGCAGACTGCCTGTCCACATCTCTGGGAGGTTTGCAGAGCCTAAAAGCATTGCCCCTCAAGTGAGCCACCCCCATGAGTTGACAGGGAAGGTCTCTGTGGCATGTGTGATGAGAAGGCAAGGTCTGAGGGACGGGGAACAACCAGCTGGTCTAGGCCCTACTTTGTTTTTTCTCTGGGTGAAGACAGACATCCCTCTCTCCATCGCCTGGGTCTGTCCCTCTTCTGTGATAAACCACAACTCCACCCCATGGAGGACTGGGGCAGGCAGGCAGCTGTGCTCTGTGGTTGTACTGGTGGCAGATGCAGCCTAGTACCGTGAGAGAGCTTGGGAGAGTGGAAATGACTCAGATCTGAAGCTGGAGCCCGAGTGGAAGACAAGACCTGATGGTGGCTGCCACAGCTCATCGTGTCTTTGTCCTGTGCCAAATGTGGGATGGCACCGGGGGGATTGCAAGGCTTTGTAAGGTGGCTGTGCTGGGGCTGCAGAGCAGTGGGGCTTGAGCAATCGTTTTTGTGAGGGAGCTTCTTGTTTCCTTCCTCATGAGGACAAGTTCAAGGGCCTTTCCTGTAGCATGTAGGTCCTTCACGCCTAGGGCTGGGCGTGAACTCAGCCAAGGCTGTCAGCTGCTGGGGAATGTGCTTTCTTTCCTCCTGACCATTTGAACCAAGATTCACTTATTTCCCAGCTGCTTGCTCTGCACTAGCTTCTGACCCACCACAAAACGCTGTTGCAAAGTGGTCTTGCATCAGGGCTGTTGCCCATTAGCATGCCACACTGAGACATGGTGTTCCCGTGCTGCTCCATCCTTCTCTGTCCCATTGTGACACGCCAATATACCGCTCTTCGATTTTAGGATTTTTTCCCCCACCGGAATTGCACTGGGAGGTCTGTATGTTACTCATTGCTGCCTGATTCCACTTGCTGATTCACTCGAACTGTTGCATAGATACACTTTTTGTGTCTGTATTTCCTTTCTGTTTTAATGAATGAGAAAAGTATCCCATGAGCTCCCAATTTAACTTCTGGGAGCAGGGGCAAGTGTTAAGGCCACAGCTGCAGAGAGGGTTAAAGGGAAATGGGAAAATTGCAAATAAGCAGGCAGAAGGGGAATTTTTAGCAGGAACCGCCTCAGAGAAGTTATTGTAAGGATGAGCTGAAGTGAACTGAATGAGCTGTGAGCTCAACTGACTGCCCTTGCCGCCAAAGGGCAAGGAATGGCCCAGCCATCTGCAACAATCACCACCACACCAGGGCACCGCTCTGCTTTTCAGCCTCTGCCTGGAGAGTGGGAAGGTGGCAGGGACCACATGGCTGGCTCTGCAAGGCAGACAGCTAAGGGGGACACTGCTCACCTCTCCTGCCTTTGTCTCCTGTTCCCTGCCCTTCACCAAGTTGCCCCTCAGTTGATCTCCCCTTGCCCTGGCTCCCGTTTGGGATGCCACCGTAGTGGCTTCACCTGTCCTTCTGTGTTCAGTGTTGCGGTGTCCCAGCCGTGCCGTCTGCGTGGCTGTAGGCTCCAGCTGTCCTGCCTCTCCTTTTCAAGAAACTCCACTGATGCAGAGCAGGTACGCAGCGCTGCTCTGCAGCCTGGATGGTTGTGGTCACCATTGTGCTTCCTTCCTCAGTGGGAAGGAGACGCAGTCTGTGTGTGAAATGAGCTGTTCCTGAGAGCAAGCATGGAGAATGCCAGCAGATAGGCTGTAGCGGGTGCATTTCCTTGAGGGTTTCAGCTAACTTGGTAATAGAAGGGAGCTGCTGTCAGTTGTTTGATCTGTGTATGAAATGCTGCCTGACCATGGCTTTTAACCCGTTGTGAGAGGGTGAATGGAACCTTTGGCCTTGGCTTTATTCGTGTGTGGCAGTGGCTCTTTGTGCAAGATAGCTGGCAGGCTCTGAACCCTCCTATGGTGGCTTGTAATTGCAGTGTTGCTGGCCAGCAACTGCGCTGCAGAGTGGCTGTAAATCACTCTGGCTTCAGCCTCCACTCCCGCACCTCCTCCCCGGGAGGGAAGAATGGAGTAGGTCTGCGTGTGCGCATGGTGCCTGCAGGGAGAGGAGCGGGGGCAGAGGGGCATTGTGTTCGAGCTGGAATATCAGCACAGCAGTGTCGGGATTGCAGCCGATCACTGTCGCCATTTGCCTGTAACGATCCCACTGCATTCAGCGCCGGGTGGGTGTCTGTCTGCCCTTGGCGACTGAACCACACTGTGCCCAGACCAAGTTTCCCCAGGGACACTACCCGCCTGTGGAGCAATCCCATTGATTGCCCCCTCCTCTATTACACAGACCAAGTGACAATGACTGAGAAGACCCAAGAACCTCATGTGGAGGAAGATGATGATGAGCTGGATGGGAAACTCAACTACAAACCTCCTCCTCAGAAAACACTGCAGGAGCTGCAAGAGTTGGACAAGGATGATGAAAGCCTCGCAAAGTACAAGAAGTCCCTGCTGGGAGATGGACCTGTGGTAGTAGGTAAGCTGAGTGTGCGCTGGTAGCAAGGGACTGGGAAAATGCATTGCAGCAGTGTGCTCTGGGGGTGGAGCAAGGTGGTCTCAAAAGAGAGTGAGCTTGTTTGACCAGGTGTATGTGTTGCATCTGCTGGGGTACTGGGGACTGGCAGGTGGAGAGATGCATGTAAATGAAGCGGGGAGGATGCTCTGAGCATTAGATGTAAGGTTACTAGGGAGCACTGGCATCAGAAGGGAACTTGTGTTGGGAGGTATGTGGGCCTTGGAGGACTCCTGAGGGGTTAGGGACAGGAGGGGACCAGCCTATGTTGAAAGGGAGCCTTCTGCTCAGAATAATCTTAAAAGGGGAGCCTTGCATAGTGGAAAGACCTCCTCTGGGTATTGGGATGGCAGCTGCAGGGATCCATGATGAAGGATTAGGGTAGATGCATGGTTCTGTTGTGCTAAGAGATGCCCATCATTACCGAGTGTTTCATGAAGTGCAGTTTCTGTGTGGGAAAGCAACCCTGTTTCTTCAGTGTCACTCCCCTCCCCCACATTTAATTTTGCAAGCTGACAGCTTCCCTTGGCTTTCCTGCCTGCAGACCCAACAGCTCCCAATGTGGTGGTCACCCGACTCACCTTGGTGTGTGACTCTGCTCCAGGACCGATCACCATGGACCTTACAGGTGGGCACAGATTCTGCCCTTGGGCACAAAGGGGAACAACCTCAGAGGCCTTGCACGCTTCAAATTGAAAGGGAATTTGTCCTTGGGTTGCTACAGGGAGTTGTAGAGGAACTCTTGGCCTTGTTTCTTATTTTAAGGTATACACATACGAAAAAGAAAAGGAGATGTAACAGAGGAAAATATCGAGGGCCATTATCTTCAGCTCAAGTGCTCTAGAAGCTTCTGCATCTCTCCTGCCTTCTCTTCTTACTTCCGTTCAGTGAGATCTCACGAGTGCAGGAGATGTACAGCCTGGGTAATGGGCTGTTTTGAAACTACAGGGTCGAGCAGTATTGCAGTTCCGGCTTCAGGGGAGATAGGGAGAGAGCGAGGCTTCACCTTATATGGGCTTTTCTGCAGTGAGAGGAAGCTGGGCCTGAAGGAGCCGAGAGGTTTCCTGTTCAGCAGAAACCATGCAGAGCTCTGCAGAGCCCAGGCGGCCTCGCAAGCTAGGCAGGGGCTGTCAGGCGTGCCCTGCTCACCTCAGCCTGGGCCTTGGCACGGGTAAAGCTTGTACATGCTCCACCCAGCGATGAGTCTGTACATAAATACAGCTGTGTACGTGTGTCCAGATCTGTGTGTGTTGAGGCATTGTCTCCTCAGATGTGGACACGGACACAGACGTAGACCCAGGCGTTTTTGTGTATGGGCTGTCGCGGTGCAATGGCTTACCCAGACCTCTGCATACCCGTTTTACGAGTGATCCATCTTCTGAAAGGATGCTCACCCCCGACATCAGTCCCAGCCCCACCCCACCACATGTGGTCTCGTCTGGCTGTGACACCTCTGGCTAATGGCTTGATCCTCTCCTTACAGGCGACGTTGAAGCGCTCAAGAAGGAGATATTTGTATTAAAGGAAGGAGTGGAATACAGAGTTAAGATCCACTTCAGAGTAAGTAGTTTTCCTTCCTGTTGCTTCTCATCGGCTGCTGGCACCAGTCACCGGCAGTCCGTTGGATAATTAGAGATGGGCAGCATGCCTGCCAGAAAGCTGCGCCCTCATAAAGCTCCCCTAGCTTCAGGTGTCGTTCTATCCAGGAAAGGACCAGGTCTTTCCAGGGAGTTGCTTCTGCTTGTTTGCCCCTTGGAAGAAGCTGCTTTCTGTCCACACACAGCAGTGAAAAACAGGTGATGTGGAAGGCAGATAGGTAGCTTTGGCTGAGCTTGGGTTTTTAGCCATGAGAAAATCTTCATGAGAAATTCACAGAAAGTGGGAATGGACAGGGAGGAGAAGTCACAATGGCTTTCCACAAAGTAACGGGTATTGCGTTGACGGGCTTCATCTATGCATAAAGAAGATTTAATATTGTACCATTTGGCTGACAATAGCTGAGTTTTTCTGGGTAATGATATACCTGACCAGGCTTATTTCTCCCCCTCTCCCATTAACTGATGCCATTTCTTCTGTTTCCACTGGAAAATGAAACTCAGCCACGCTGCATTGTGGCATCCAGCACTGAAGGGATCACCTTCATGTTTACTTCGCTGACTTTGGCAGCGAAGGCAGAGAGGGATGGAGCACAGTTCTCCTGAAACAGAGGAGGGAAAGTGTTAATGTTGTGAGTTCAGTAGGAAAGATTTCCCTTCTCTGAGGCTTGCTCGCTCTCTCAGAGATGACTTTGTCCCCAGAGACACCTCCAGCTCTCCTTTGTGCTGTGAAATATTTCCATCTCTATCTGAGTCCTGTTGACAGGAGATGCCTAGAGCCAGACAAGTTATTCTAACTCCCTCCCTCAGTCCCAAGACTGGTAAGAGATGGCACCATGCAAATTCTCCCCAGGGATGTAAAAGGATCTTCTTGTCTTGTTTCCAGACTGTGTAGTGCTGTGGGAAGGCAGTGTATGCTGGAGGGGGACAACAAGGGATACATCCGAGCTGTCCATGGGAGATTTGAGGAAAGATTAGGAGCAAAACTGTGTCCCTCTGTCTCTTGGGGAGAAACTTGCCAGCTCTCCATGGAGCTTAGAGGGCAGGTGGAAGTGCTAAGCTAATCCTGCCCATGCATTTGTGCTGGAGGGATCACTCTAGCCACCTATGTTCAATATGGAAATTATTAACTGGGAACTCCCTGCTTCACTTCTCTCTGTTTTCATCAACCCATCTTGTGATGCTGGCTGGTGAGCTCCAGACAGCTCTGAAGTCAGAGAAAGGATTGGGTTGTGCAGAAGATGTACAGAGGATGCTGTAGGTCTCTGGGTGCCTATGGAGAAGTCATGTTAGTACTCCCCACAGTGTGTCCTGTGCTGAGCCTTTGAGAGCAGTGGTGTAGGAAGCCAAGATGGGTATGTCTCTAAAGAGATAGAAAACCAGCAGATACAGAACCAAAACCTTTCCCTTGACACTTCCTTCTGGTCATTTCTTGCAGGTAAACAGAGATATTGTGTCAGGACTGAAATACGTGCAGCACACCTACCGGACAGGGGTGAAGGGTGAGTAAGAGACCTTGTGTCCTACCACCACTTTCTCTCTGCTTAGAGAAGTGTTCCTGCAGCTCTGGGCCAGGACAGAGCCCCTCCTTGGCTCAGAGGGTCCCCCCCGTGTGCCACTACAGGGCAGGTGACACTTCTCAGCAGGGTGTATTAGCCTGCACTCTGCATCACCCAGGTCAACTGTTTCCTGTTCTGTGTGAACTTGATGCGAGCCAGCTCTGGTAGCTGCATGTTACACCACTGTCTGTAGCAGCAAAGTTCCCAGAGGCACCATTCAGACAGTGCTTTGCCACAGATTTCCTCTCCATGCAGAGCTTTCTACTGCTGTAGAGTGGCTCAGCCCCCTGGCCCCCCGAAAGCTCTTCCAAGAGGAACTGGGACCAGCATCTCATTTAGCACACACAGAAGTGGTGTCTTCTCACCAGAAAAGACAAGTAGCAGGAGATCCAGAGAGATCTTGAACCATATGCTGTGCGTACCCACTCCCTTCCAGCAGCACTCACATATACAGGGTACAGACTGCGTTTTCTGTCCATCTGCTTGCCCACCCATTGATCCTTCCAGCTGTCCTTGTGCTTCAGTAACTCACTTTTTCCACTAATTGTGATCTCCTTGCTGACATGGACTATCCCTTTCTCTCCCCACCATCTCCTTCCTGTCTGCGCTCACACTTGTGGCTTCTTCTGTACTTTGTCATTCCTCACCTGAGGGGTTCATCCCTTATGCATTGTTTTCTTCTAGTGGACAAAGCCACATTCATGGTTGGCAGCTATGGGCCACGGCCAGAGGAGTACGAGTTCCTGACACCTATTGAGGAGGCTCCTAAGGGTATGCTGGCTCGAGGAACCTATCACAACAAGTCCTTCTTCACAGACGATGACAAGCACGACCATCTCACCTGGGAGTGGAACCTGTCCATTAAGAAGGAATGGACAGAATGAGTTCACCCAGTTTGCCTTCCCCCTTCCCATCCCCTTGCCTCCTGCACCAGTCTCCAGGTGGGCCATGCCCACCACGCTGCTCCTTGCTGCCACCATGGCTGGCCACAGACCCGGCAGCCCTTCCCATAGGCTCTGGGGCTCTGTGCCAGCCTCAGTCGATGCACAGGCCTGCAGGTGGCCTTTGCTGCTTCTTCTTACACACTGAAAATAACCCACCCGTTCTCACCACCGCCCCATCACGACACATAATGGGTTAAATTGGGAAGTATCTTCCTCCCTCTCTCCCAGCACTTCCTCCTGCTGCCTCCATCTCTCCTGTACCAACTCCGGTCCCAGAAGTGCCTTTTCTAGGAAACAAGATCACCTGGCAGGGCGGACTGGTCCCTGGAAAATCCCTATCTGAGTTGCCATGTGCTCTGGCTCATTGAAAATGGTTACTTACCTCCCGTGATGGTCTCCTGGTCTGTATCTGGTGCCCTACCCCGTTAAAATCCATCCTTGTGCAGGCAAAACCAGTCAGGGGGAATGCAGCTAGATGTAACAAGACTTCGGTGTCCCAAGAATAAAATAAGGTTCTTTCTTCTTTCCTGCGTGAGTGTCACGTTCTTTTCTGGAGTGTGTTTTTCAGTGAGGTGGATGTGGAGAGTGCATTGTATGAAGGCTTAAGAGTGTGTTTCAGAGGTGAAATAGCCCTTCACAACATCAGTCTAGCTCTAGACAAATTATTTCAGAGCTGCTTCCTCTACAGGCTTCATGAATCCTTTGAAACCCAAAGTCTGGTCTGATGGGGTTAGACAGCTTCCATCTCTCAGCCTGGAAGGCAATGGGATGAGCCCAGTGACCTATAACATGGCTTTTTCACATTTAGTGCTTACCACAGCAGCTGTTCCTCATGGCCAAAGCCAGTGCAAGAGCTGTATGTCCCGGTGGCCAAGCACAGGGGAACACCAGCCTCTCTGGGACTCGGCACTTGGAGGAGTTGCAGTGGCTCCTTCTGTATGGAGGAATGTTCTCACCTAGCTGGGGCACCTGGTCACATAAGTGCAGCGTAGCTGAGATGTCCAGTGCTATGGGTGAGGATGTGCTGGTGGCACTGTTGGTGAGGGTCTCCAGGGCTGGTGCCTGCATAGCAGGCAGGGACTCTCTCTTGGCCAGGCGGTTATTTTGGAGCTGAAGACTTCGCCCTGGGCCAGCTGCTCCCTTCCCACTGCCCTTCCCAATTCCCACTGCGGGCCCCTGCAGCAGCTGACGTGTCTCTTGCCAGAGAGAGGACTGGAGCCGGGTAGCACGGTGAAGAGCAAGCTGGCACCATGGACACCTCAGTTTTGCTGTGCCTCTTTGTTATCCTGCTTGTTGGAGGCTCCCCGGCAGATGGTGCTGGAGATAGTGGCTCTGCATCCCACAGTGAGTTTTTCTCCCAGCTCAGGGTAAAGGGTGGGTCTGCTGCAGGGACCCCTTTTGATTCTCGTTCTCCTTAGCCAGAGTGTGCCGTGCAAGCACACTGAGCTAGCATGAAAGGTGAGTGGGTGGGCATGCAAGGGGTGGGATGCTTGTGTGTGTCTTAGGGGGAGCTTCTTTGAGCTGCTCTTCATGTACCCTGTGTGCAACCCTGACTTTTCCTCTCTAGGCACAGCCAGCACCACGGAGAAACCTGTCCTGTTGAATGATGTTGCAGATGCTGAAGCCTTTATCAGTGGTGCAGAGGTGGTGGTTGTTGGATTCTTCCAGGTGTGTTCATAGCAACTTCCCTCCATCACCCATGAGATGACATGATTGTGGGGCTGGATATGGTGTAAACACCTAGAGGCAGCTATTGCTACAGAAGGTGCTGGGACTGTGACAAGAGGACCATAAGACAGAGGCCTCTTTGACAGGATCAACATGAATTTTAAGGTCCCCAAATTGCACATTTTCCCCCCTTTTCCCTGAGCTCTGCTCTGGGCTTCTGCTGCCCGCAAGCTGCCTTATGGCTTCTGTCAGAGGAGATTTCAGCTGTTCAAAACCAACTTCTTTCACCAAGCTCCTTCCTCCTGTCCTGTGACTGGGCAGTCTGGGGAGAGCACTATGCTCTGGGTAGAGGGTAGGCATCTCGCAGCCCCCTCAGAGCAAGGATGGATGATGCTGCCTGTGCAGCTCAGGCAGCAACAAGTGTTCCAGCGACGGCTGGAGGCTTATGCCTCAGGGGCGTTGCTAAAGCACTGATGGCAGAGCACCCGCAGGCATTCAGAGCTCCTCGGGGCTTGCTCTTGTAGAGCTATAACCCTGCAAACCAGTGAGGCAATCAGCACACGCAGAACGAAAGTGCTCCGAGGTCTCCTTCCCCCAGGGCAGCTGGCCTGGGTTGCAGCAGGGCTGTACCACGGGGCACAGAGACACATGCTGAGCTCCAGCAGGGGCCCTTGGCTTCTTGCCAGGTGTAACCGCTGGTATCTTGTGCTACTGTGGCCTACTCCCTGCCTGCTGCAGGATTTAATTCATCAGAGGCCGTAGGAAGCTGCTCCCATGTAGTATGCAGGGTACCTGCAGTGTGGGGTCTGCCCTGGCTGCCAGGAGTGTGGGGCAGCAGCTGGTGACACGTTGGGTATTCGATGCCTGAAGCATGACAGGGCTGCATTTAAACAGTAGTTAAGGAGGTATGTGTGCCATGAGGGCTTGTCTTGGCCCTCTGCCTGAGACTATATTCATCCAAATAATGTCCATGTGCTCTGTTTGCCATAAATGATTTCTCTGCTGTGGCCTTCCAATTCGCTGCAGCAGGCAGCGCAGCAGCCTCCCCACATAATGAGCATGGCCTCCCCGCAGTGGGAGCAGCGTGCCATGATGGAAAAACAGCACACTGCTCCAGAAAGCTGTGTGTGTGTGTGTGTGCGAGAACGGGGCATGCCTGGCCTGGTTAAACCCCAGCTTTCCCAGGAATGCGTCAAAACTCAGTGAAGTTATTCCCACCCCGGGCTTTAGCACTCTTGCCAGAGCCATGTCGATGCGCTGGCATTTCCAAAACAGACCACAAGAGTTGTTTTTCCTTTGAATATAGAAAGAATTTTGTTTTCCATTCTCTCTGGACCCACAAACAGCTGAGCTGATGGTTCAAACAAAACAAAACAAAAAACACTCAACTAAACAAAACCAAACAAACCAACAAAAAAAAAAATCCCCAAGCAACCCAACAAACCGATTGTCAAGCAGTGCCTGACTGTGTTTTGAGAATTTAATTCTGGTAAGTAGAAGTGCAAGTACATCAAAACGTTGGGAATGAGAATAGCAAAGCAGGCATTATTATGGGCTAAGGCTTTATCTGATGCTCCTGCTGAAAAAAAAAAAAAAACAAACAAAAGAGAATGGGCCTCAAATTGCTGTGAAACTGCTGATTTCTATTGTTTGATGCATCTTCATTAGCTTCTTTCTGAAGGATATATTTGAGATACCGTTTTAAAAGTAACCATGATACTGCTGATGCACGGTGTTTAAAAATTGTGAATTCCTGACTCCAGAATCAAGGTTATCTTAAAAATTATGGATTTATGTATATAATATATATATGGGTTTATATATATACACGTGTATATACGTGTGTGTGTGTGTATATTTAAGCATTGTACGTGCAGATTCTGGGCTTCCCCCTCCTCTTTGAGGGCTCTAGGCCTTTGCCTCACCACCGTGTTAGCTGGTAGCGTGTGAGACAGGTGTGAGATGGAAGAGACAGGGAAGAGGCGTTGCCCGGGGTGCCAGAGCTACCTGCCGGCTGTGCCCCCCCGGCCCACGGCGCTACGGGCACGGCCGCCTGGTGCCTGCCCCGGTTTCGGGGGGCAGCCATGGCGGGGGCTGTGTGTGTGTGTGTGTGTGTGTGTGT
>VXBZ01005968.1:122504-208887 GCA_013399135.1 Heliornis fulica
CAGGCGAGGGGGCGGGGGGGGGCTGGAGGGGGCACCCACCGCGGCGCTGCCGGAGGACCCGGGCTGATCCCTCTCCGGGAAAGGCGGTGCGGTGCGGTGCGGTGCGAAAAGGCAGCTTCAACAAAACCAGCACCGTGATGCAGGAGTTTCTGTGCCTGCAGCAGAAATTGAATCCTCAGGCAGTGGTGATGAAGAGGGATAAAGCTGCTCATTTAGAGAGAGCAAGCCAAAACACCCTGCCCGCCTAAAAGCCCATCTGTAGAGCATCCTGCCCCAAGGAGGTCTTCTATTTCCCACTTCCAGAGTGCCCGTCACTGAGACATGCAGCATTTACCACATCTGATGAGATCTCCTGTGGATCTGGTCCAGCACCCAATTGTTTGCAAAGAATCACAGAATCACTAGGTTGGAAAAGACCATTAGGATCATTGAGTGCAACCATACCTGTCCTCTCCTAAACCACATCCCTGAGCACCTCATCTACCTGTCTGTTAAATACACCCAGGGATGGTGACTCAACCACCTCCCTGGGCAGCCTGTGCCACATCCCAACAACTCTTTCAGTGAAGAATTTCTTCCTGACATCTAATCTGACCCTGCCCTGGTGCAGCTTGAGGCCATTTCCCCTTGTCCTATCGCCTGTCACTTGGCAGAAGGGAAAGATGTCTGCATTTCTGAGCAACCCGCCTGGAGCTGAGTGTTGCTTGGATGGGGTTTCTGTGCTTTTTGGAGAGGCTCCTGAGGCACATGAAAAGCATCTAGAGACCGTGTTACGACAGGTCAACACAGCAGGCTTGGTATCAGAGCTTGCCAAGTGTCGTTTCAGGCAGGCAAAGCTGTCTCCCTGGGTGCACAACTTTTCCATCATGACTGAAAACAGATCCAGACTGGGTCTCTGCAGTTACAGATGCTCTGCCACCAAAAGAAATCTTAAACACCCTTTTCTGTCATCTCTACCAGGGTTTGCAGAGTTGTTCCATAAATAGCTTTTGGGCATGGGCCATTAAAAATGTTACTTTGCTATTTCTTAGGGATGGGTGCTGTGCAGGTTCAAATCTTTGTTGACTCTATCTGCAGGTGCTGGTGCGTTACTGAACTTGAAGCTATGTCTGCCTGAAATTTAGGGAGACAAAAGCTAAGGACAGATATTCTACTGGTTTTATCAGTTTCCTTGTGCTGCCTCTTCTCACACAAGAGTGGCAGTCGAAAACCAGGGACAGAGGTATATCACAGGAGGAGAGGTGCCCTATGTAGTGCAAGATGACCTAAAAGCCAACAGTGTTGCATCACCAGAGCTCTAAGCACACAAGGGGGTTGGTGGTACGAGGATGCACTTCGGGTGCTGGCAAAACGAAACATGGTGGCTTGGCCAAGCTCTACAACCAGGCTGTGCAAATGTTGGACAGAGCCAGCTTGTTCCCTTTTCTTTTTCAACATTTTCTGCGCTGTGTTTAGCACTGACATTATCCAACTGACTTGAATAATGATCATTCAGAGGGAACGGTTAGGCACTGTTATTTAACCTTTTATTTGCTATGCACAGATGTTGCAGTTTGAAGCCACACCCATCTCAGTTTTGGTTCTTTGTCTTGGTTTTTCTTCCAAAAATATTGAAAAGATCCTTTATTTTTGCACTTTGGCAAATAGTGAGGATGACTGCACTGGGAGGATGTTTGATAAAAGAAAGTGTTTGGCTTGTTGGAATTTGGATTATATTGAATAGTCTTTGTTCACAGTCCATTTTTTGTGGCTGAACTCTTGTTTAATAGGAAAAAAAACCCAAAAAATCAAAACAAGAAAACCTGACACTAGTCAGGTTCAACTGTAGTCGATGATTCACTTGTATAATTGACAGCTTTTCTTAAGTTAACTTAGACATGCCATTTTGCTTTTTATTCTGTGCTGAATACTGTGTAGGAGGAAGGGGTCAGAGATAAAAAGGAAAAGAATAAAGAGTTGAGACAGGAACTTGGAATAAAATACTCATTTGAAGAATACAAAGATGTGTGACCAGGAGAGCAGTGAATCAGAGGCATAGACTCATTTTTCCTTTGCTTTTGCGGAGTATGAAACACTTTCAATGCTTAGAAGTTTAAACCTAATTACAGTAGTAGGAGGGGTGGCTGTCAACTGGTGAGACTTCTTTACATATAGCCGAGGGAAACTGGTGCATTTTAGTGAGGAATCTGGCCTGATAGATCTAAAAAGAACATAATTAGCAGATGCCAACGAGCTAATTATGGGGTGATAAAGACATTTTAACTAGAGTTTCAACTATTAGATGCAAGCTTTTTTCCCAGCCTTATTTTCTGAAGATCTTAAAAGTTGAGTGCAGATTTAAGATGGTATTATCCCAAAATGGAAATCAGGTGTTTCCAGAAACCCATGAAAGTCAAGAGAAGACTTTCTGTGGAGTCTGGGTTGCTTTTGATGGGTTCCTGTCTGATCTCACCCACCCAAGTTTTTACACTGGCCTGATCTCATTTACTGGAGTAGAGCTGCCCTTTCATTTTACGCAGGAACAAGTCTGTGAGAGGCATCAAGCCGCACAGTCTGAAAAGCAACACTTTAGGTTGCCAGACAGGGTGCTGTGGCCCCCTCCCAGATCAAAGACCTTGCCAATGACCACAGACAACAAAAAGGGCTTTAGATGTCTGCACAGGACTGGAAAAAGCTAACACAAGCACTTCCAGAGGCTGCACAGATGCAGAGAATAAAATCTGAGGTGTGCGTGTGGATCTTTCCTCAGCCCCAAGAACCTCATTCAGTGTATGCATCAAAGGCCTTCAAATCCCAAACTTT
Source organism: Heliornis fulica (assembly GCA_013399135.1). Taxonomy (NCBI): domain Eukaryota; kingdom Metazoa; phylum Chordata; class Aves; order Gruiformes; family Heliornithidae; genus Heliornis; species Heliornis fulica. The sequence goes on from VXBZ01005968.1 coordinate 125,307, forward strand.
GATCCTATTGCGTGGATAGGATCAACTCAGTCACGTCCTGTGGTGGTACTGCACAGCAACTCTGCCCTTTTGGGGGGTTTAGCTGTTATTCAACAGTCATTCTGCTTTTCCTCTATGTACCAGGTCATGAAAGCCTCAATAAAATCACATCATTTGAGTGGGAGGGTGGAGTGTGGGGAGATATGTGGCAGGATGGATTTTCCTCTAAAGCTAAAATGTGCTTGGCTCGATTTTTTAAATTTTATTTCTTTTTTTTTACTGCTGTACTGTAAAAAAAAATCCTCTTTTTATTGGAGAGATTTCCTGCTTGCACAATGTTTCCAGGAAACCCATACAGGCCCATGCCAATGTTTATTACTTGTAGAGAAATGGAATAAGCAAAGGAAGACTTTAAAGAGGGATGTAAAGCCAAAATCGATGCAAGGAGTTAGACTACTTAATGACCTCTCCCCACAATGCCTAGAATAGTTTATCTGCTAATCCTCCTTGTCTCCAGCGCATCAGGAGCATATACTGTAGGGATGTCTGGAGTCCTCAGTGATTTCTGTTATGCCATGAACTTGCCTTGTCCTTGGGAGACTGAAGGAGGATGGAAGATCTTTATCTTGAAGTGCAGGCTGGTATCTGTGGGTTCTGGATCTCCAGAAGTGGGTATTATGTGTGTGAGAGGGGAGAGGATGGCAGTGTCCCACCCAGGAGGTGGGTGTATCTGAGTGCATGCCATCAGCACCTCTGGAGGAAGTACTGAGAGGAGAGGGAAGCTGTGACCGTAGGTGTCTTTTCATGTCCTCAGGTAGACAATGACCGGAGGGATCTGGATATGAACAACAAAGATATTGATGCTGAGAAGATGACTCATTTTGTTCGGATGAATGAGCTCCGCCTGGTGACCGAGTACAACCCTGTGGTAATGACCAGCTCCAACACGACCCTCACCCTGGCACTTGACTTCTTCCTCATGGGCATCTTCTGGCCCAAGAGTTTGCACACCCAGATGTGTGCAAACTTGGGGGTGGGGTTAGGGAAGACACACAGCTTTTTGCTTCTGCTCCATCCAGGGACTGGAAGCAGATGTTTTACTGGGCCATATGAGTGGGTGGGGAGACGAAGTAGGACATGGCAATTCCTTTAGCCTACCAGTACAGCTGAAGTGTTGTTGGGCAGAGACCTCTATTTCTTACCACTCCTGCCAGCAGTGCCACTTCCTCCTGTGGACATTTGCTGCGTTATGCCGTGCCTGCAGACCCTGATCAGCCATGGTCCCCTCTCTTTGGCTGACAAGCCTTGAGAAACATGGAAACATGAGCAACCTACTCCCAGAAGGCTCTTCTTCATCAGTCAGCACATAGTATTTGACCTATTGGAACACAGAGTCAAGAGCTAGTTGGAATCCCTTCTGTCTCTTACTCTGTTATTCATCAGCTCAAGAAAAAATACCAGATACAGGATGCCTCCAGGTTGGCCATCTTCATTAGCTCACTCCCTTGATGTGCAGTAACTGCTTCCCAGTGCTCCTCTCCCTTATAAAGGGTGACCACGGATTTAGGCTCCCCAGAAATCTCAGCAGTTCACTGAGCTTATTGTTGCAGTTATCACTGTCCATGAGCTCTTTTGTGGACTTCTTAATAGTTAACAGCAGTTCTGCACAGGCTCAGTTTAATCAAAAGAGAATGGTTGAACCTGTTTAAAAGCTATACCTTTTCAAACCCATGCCAAGGATCACCCAAGAGGGCTGAGAACATTTACCAGCTCATGTGCAGCCTACCAGTAGAGGGAACATTTTGTTTCAGGAGTGCAACATTTTGTTTCTGTAATGAAATGCTGTAGAAGTTCTGGGTTTGTTTTGTTTTTTTTCTTTGAAAAAAAAAAGTTTTGTTTTGATTTTTTTGTTTGGCTTCTTTTTTGGATAAGGGATGTTAAAAAACCCCCAATATTTCAAAATCATGGGATGTTTCTGGGGTCAGAAAAGCTACATCCTGTTCCCCCAATCCTTACATCCCTTTGAGGACACCCAAGTCACATCAGTGAGTATGTTCTTGTGATCTTTGTAAACACCCAGGCCTTCTGAATCCTTGAACCCTTCGCTACATCTTTGTGAAATTCATTAGATTGTGGCTCTTTCTTCATGAGTTCCCGCTGATGTTAGGCTCTTGCTCCATGGTGTCCTGTTCAGCACCCAGCTGTCTCCCTGACCGAAGTCCTGAGCTGTTGAGCTCATCCCCTCTAGCCTGACTGGCAGTAGAAATGTTGTCCCTTTTTTCTCCCCTCCTCAAGACACTCGGGAGTCCTATCAAGGTGCTGCAATTAGCAGTACCTCCTGCAGTCACCAGCCCAAAGCCCTCCCAGCTCCTCTAAGGTGGCTTGGTGTTCTGTAAATATTTATTCCCAGTGCATATGCTGTTTACATCTAACAGTGCTGCCGGTCAGCAGAGACTGGGGTCACACGGATCATGCTGAGTGCTGCCAAGAGTTTTTCTCCCCATACTGGGGCCCTTAGTGTTTCTCGCACATACTTTAGTCATTTTTAGGCAATACTTACGGCTGTGGGCTCTCCAAAAGAGCCAGATGTGACCTGGCCATGTTGATGAGCTCAGCTGATTGCTCTTGCACAAGGTTTCATGGACAAACACACCTTTGTGTGGAGCTGCTGGAGGAAGTGCAGCTCCAGCCCACACTCAGCTCAGCCCTGTCGTGGCCCTTGCTGCTGGTCAGCTTCACCTTCAGCCCCTTCCTCCCAAGAGATCTTCTAATGCCCTCCAACTTTACTCTGCATCCCCTCTACCCTTCCCAATCTGCACACCACCAGAGAAGTGAAGGGATACAAAATGTCTGCTAAATATTATGCTAAAGGCAGAGTCATGGCTGCCAGAAAACAGATGCTGTGCCCTTGCCAGCCTGCACTCCCTGACCCCTTCCTTATTACTCCTGGAGCGTGTGGAAACTCATCTCCCTCTGGCAGAGAGCTGCCCAGTCTGCACCTCCGTGGTTTTGGTGGCCAGACCTGCTGCCGGGAGGCAGCAGGTCTGGCCCAGCTGCGGTTTAGTTTGAAGGAGAGGCTGCAGGGCTGCAGGAAGCTGGCAGGAGGAGAAATAAGATGACGAGTGAATGAGTGAGTTGAGTGCCTGGAAATTGTCTTCTCCTCACAAAGGGCCAGTGTGTGCTGCCCACTTGGCCCTTGCCCAGGGGACAAGGGACAGCTGGCTCCAGGTCTTTGCCTATTGCAGAGGCAGGTTTAACCCCCAGCACTCTGGTATGCCCAGGCCCCAGGGCTGCTGAAACTCTGGTCTCATCCCCTCTAGCACCCAGCATAAAAGAAAGGAAATAACGGGAGACATCAACACAGTGACACCACAAATCCTTCCCCACCCCTCACCCCCTCTTTCTTTTAAGTTTCTCCCATTTCAGCCAGGTGCTGGACCTCCGTGATTCAAGGTGCCCTTGTGTTTGGTGTTTGCCTGTCTTCTGTCTTCACTTCCTGGCCCCTCTAGACTCCAGCTGTCAGTAGCCAGACAGTCCCTCCGACCTAGTCACTGACTATCCTGAGGCCAGTGATGAACCCTTATGGTCTTCAGTTTCTTGTCTCGGAGATAAGCAAAGCCAGGATGTTAAGCATTTCCACAAAGAACCCAACGTTATCCCTCCTGCTTTACAGAAAGCTGTCCTGCTTGTGAGGCTGGTTTGCAAAGAAATTCCAGCTGAGATGTGAGAATTTATGTCCCTCTGGCAGCAAATCCAATGTGGACTGAATTTTCTCAGTCTCCTCGTCTCCATGTGTTTGTCTCTCTCTGTTTTCTGCAGACAGCAATAGGTGTGATGCAGAGCTCACTCCAGCTTCACCTCCTCCTGCTCACAGACAAGATGTCTCCAAAGCATCCTGAGCGAATGCGCAGATACCGGGCAGCAGCAGAGCTCTTCAAGGGGAAGGTAAGTCTAAACAGAGAGAAAGAGGAGCCACTGAGGAGAAAAAAACACCAAGAATAATGTTTGGGGTTTTTTTTCCTGTGGATGGGGAGGGAACAAACTCCTCCTCTGTGCATTAGGGGATCAAAGGCCAAGTGGAAGGAAAAGAGGATTAGCTGGATAATTAAGTGGAAGGATTGGATCTGTTCACCTTTAGCCAGTTTGCCTCCGCGTGGGGAAAATATCCTCTATATCCTACTCCTCTGCTCCCTCAGTGGGATGTTACGTACTTGCTTCTGATCCAGTTTTGTTCCCTTGCACTGGGAGATGACAAACAGCTGCTGCACTTCAGTCTGGTGATGGTTGCATTCCACTGGTGTGAGAGGTGATTTTGTATATACAGCCTGCGAAATGCCAAGGAGAGTTATATAAGTGACCAGACAGCAATTAATATTGCTGTGCTTCTTTAACCCTTATCTTTCTGGTTGGATCCTGAGGAAATGGCTATGTTAATGCAGCTGCAAATGGGTTTGTCAGATTTCTCACACTAAGGTGATGGGATAGGTAGAATATTTTGGAGAAATTTCACCTGGTTCCCACCCTTCTATGGGCAGAGAATCCCAAGCCGTAAATCATCCCTGATTCTCTGCAAGCATCTGGATTACAGGAGAATTTGTGTCTGGCGAACAGAGGAAGAAACTGGAAAGCAAAGGAGGTTTGAAAGCAACAGGAAGTCATTTGGGGCAAGGGAGAAGAGCAGATGGGATGAGGGCAAAAGATCACAGCAGCAGGGAAGGCTGAGCTAAGAGACAGTGGAAGAGATATTCCTGGGAGAAAACCAGTTGGCGTTTGAGAACAAGAACATCTGCACATGCCTGTTACTGGTACTGAAGGGGCAGATTCAAAATACAGTATATCCTCATTTTCAAATGGAGGAGCCACCTCAGAAGCGTGTACCCTCAAAAGTCTTGAGACTTGTTTACGGCAGTACCACTTTGGGCCTTGCCATATGTCCCACTTGTTAACAAGAGACTGGGCAGAAACAGAGCATCAAAATCAAAAGGTCTCCAAAAGTGTTTTGCTTTCATGAATACATAGTGATAAAAGAAAACTCATTTATCTGATAAATTCCAGCTGTTTCATGTGAAATGTGTGTTATAGTGATGCCATTTTCACTAGCCTCCATGAGCAGCAGAGTCTAATATGGGTCTCCCCCAAGCAGCTAACTCTTCCAACACAACACATTTAGTATTGTTTAGCAGTACTGTCCTTTTCTGGTGCAGCTGCAGCTAGTTTTCTCTTCATGTGACATCCCTAGACCTGAAAAAAATGTGAATGATTTTCCTAGAAATACTTCACAAAACATTGGATAAAATGTACTGGAGTCCAGATAACTCCAGCCAAAATTATTTTTTTTATTCATGCAGGCAAGTTTCCTACTGAATCAGTCTAGATGTTTGTCAGAGTAAAATACAGAGATTGAAGATGTGAGGATTTGACTAATCCTTTCCATTTTACTGCAGTGGTATCTCAGGATGCAGGTGATGGGACTTGTAGCCTTATATATGTTGCTTTTCCCAAAGGACTGGCACTCTGGGGAGTAGACTGTGATTTGAACCATCCTCTTACAAAGAAGTAAGAGAGCTAGGAGCCCTCTGTTTGGGTCTTAGATCTGGATACGAAGGAGTTAGCAGAGCAATATGCCCGCTGAAGTTTGACTCCACTGCTCTGCCATGTAGAAAGACCTAAATTAGTTTGGGTATCAGAAGGAGCCACTGCATAACACCATGGAAATCTTTGCTGGCTAGTTTTCCTAAGTGGAGTTAGCTTCCTTGACAGACTACCAAATTAACTTGCGTTGCTTCAAACCCAATAAAGTATTGAGTTGATTTTGCCTTTTTGCAGCTTGCAGTTTGTCTGTGAATAAATGCAAGATTCTTGACTTGAATTTTATTCAGAATTACCAGTGAATAATTCATAGCCTTTGGGCTAGTGGTAAAAAGGCTTGTTTGTGCTGGTGGGGGGCTAGTGCTGTCAGTATTTTGAGTAAGGAGTCCTTGGTGTGCAGTGAAGAGGTGTTCAGGCTCTCTGTGAGCATGTGCCATTGCATCCAGCAGTGCTTCACAATGCCTGAACAGCACAGGGAGACAGGTTGTGTTTTGTGTCTTCTCCGAAACGCCAGTGCAGAACACAAACAGAGCTTTCCCAGGCAGAAGAAGGGGTACCAATCCTTTCACACATCTCAGCTGTGCTCTGAGGGAAGAGGAGTCCTTATCACTGTCATCACCAGCTGCAGAAAAAAGAGGAACTTAGTGCTTGCATTGATGGAGGGACAAAGAGGAACTTACTGCAGCTGGGTGCCTGGCCCCGAAGAGCAAAGAAAATTGTAGAATCATTTGGGTTGGAAAAGATCCTTAAGATCATTGAGTACAACCTTTTCATGGATCATGAGGAGGTGATTCACCTGCCGTTTTCTGGGTAATGGTCCCTTCGTCTCTGGTTTGTAATCTTTTCATTTTGCCTGAGAGGAAGCTGGAAGATCCATGAGGATGTATGGTAAGGACCATTATTTGAAAACAACTTGAACTGCACCCTGAGTGCAGACCTTCTGCCTAGGTCTGAAGCCAGCCTAGATTGTTCTAGATTTTCTCATGGGTCCTGGGGACTGTAAAATGTGTAGAAGAAAGCACAAATGTTAGATGATGTTTAACCAGCAAGAGCCAACAGAAGAAGAAATATGGTGCTTTTCTAGCAGACTACGAGAAACAATTGTGGGTGGGTAGAAGTGAACAGAGCTCAGAACACTGCAGCTGCAGGAGTGAATCCACCAACCTTCTTGGAAGGATCCCACTGCAATCAAGTATGTGCTTATTTGAGAAAGTACTGCCAAGAGTCCAGGCTTTCTTCTGGAAAGGGAATGTCAGGGTTTGCATTGCTGAGCCAAACTCACACAAGCATCTTCAGTTTTCCTTTCCACAGTATTGGAGTGTAACATTGACAGCTGGTGTACCTCGTGGGTGTTTGCTGAAGTTTCAATAAGGTGATGTTTGGAGTAAAAAGCGGCTTTTACTGTAGCTGATTTAATTGGTTTGAAATGTCAGAATGATTTGGGTAGATGTGTTCGCAAAGTCCCTTTAATTTACATGGAGGCCCATTTTAGAAACTCACGAGAATCCTTCAGGAGTCCTTCCTGAAATGAAGAAATACTGTTCTTTCTGTTGCAAATAGCCATTCACACACTTTTTATTTTTCCTGTCAGGCATTGATGGCTCCAGAACTGAGAGAGATAATATTTAGAGATATTTTTTTAGCTATAAACCTGTAAATACTGGTTGTCTGTGTCATGTAACAGCATCTGTGGTAACATTGTTTTTGTGGCTTTTTTAAAAAAATAAAATTAATGACTAATATTTTCATTTTGCCTTGATGTACTATGAAAGCTACACAAAAAATTACTCAAACTTTAGAATTGGATCTTTTTGCTTATACAGTCTCATCAACAAAAATAAGTTGCAGCTCCATAAAGTTCAAAGTCAAGCACTGGATGTGAGGCTTGATCATCCTTCCTGTTTGACTTCCTCAGAGGAAAAACTAAGCAACGTCAAATTGGTCTCAACCACTGCAGTATTATTTTCAATTATCTTTAATTCCTTGGGCAATAACATCATTTCATATCTCAGTATTTACCAGGAACTTGATGTTCTAAAAGCACTGGGCTAGGAATCAAGTTGTTAAGACACCAAGACAGCACCAGTGTACAAAATTTCCTGAGAGAGATCTTACTGCAGGTGACAGTGCACAGATAATATTAAACTGTGTTCCGTGTTCTTGGAGTGTCATCTGTGAGAATTTGTGTCCGGAGTTCCTCATCCACAGCAGAGGCCCTTCACTGCCTCTCCAGCAGCAGATTTCTGAACACAGGCAAGAAGATTGTTACAAAATGAAAGAATTTAATGGAAATAATTTCAGAATTAAATAAACAGCTGTTGTATGGCATAGTAGAAAATAGAAAATGACCTTTCTGTTTTGGATGGAGCTACCAGGTTTCTAGTAGTGACATGAAAGTTGGCATCATAAGTTGGATTTGTTTTGGTAAATTATAGCTTTGATAAGTTGCCTGAGCTAAGGCTTTAGGCTCTTTTCAGTACTGGCATAGAAGGACAGACATGTCTTTCCTCCCCTTCTAAAATAAGTGGAATCAAGTGCCATTCATTGAACCATTTATTGTAGAGGTAACCTAGATGCTGGGCTGAGACAAGACGCAAAATCGAGATGACAGAAGTTAGGCAAAGTGAATCTTGTCTTCTGGTCAGTGCAACTTTTTTGGTCACTGTGATCACTCTTTATAACTGGATCTGTCTGGGAATCTCTGAACAAAATTAATTCCTCATGGAAAAATGCCAGTTGCACCTGGTGGTATCTTTCATTGATATGTCCCCATTGAGAAACCTATTTGGTTTCCAGCTCTGCTGCTGAGGAGACCAGGCCTCCAGTACTCGTGGTCTCAGTACCAACGGACCCTGCAGACTGCCTCCCAGGTGTGACTCTGAGGCCGCGCAGGCCTTGGCAGGAGCCTGCAGCACATCCATCATAGGAAGTCTGTCTTTTTGCTGAAGGAGGTTTCATGCCACGTCAGCACCTACCGGGAATGCGTCATTCTGAAACGCGTGTGAGAGACATTCAGGTGTATTCTTTTGAGTGACAATGGACAACTGCAGTTGCTGTCTCTCCCGTATTTTTTGCATATAAGAGTGGAAGAAGATTTTTGCCATACTTTAGCACCCTGTAATTATGTGAGGCAAATGTGAGTCATTAGAGAGATCCAAGCCAGGGTCTGTGAATGATGATACCTCAGCCATTCTTGCTGAGGGGACAGTTGCTTGTGTGTTTTCGTTTTCTTCTGTAAGAAAGAAGGTGCTTGGAGTTCTAATCCCCAAACTTTTAGTTCTTTTATTCTTACTCTGTTCTTTGTATTTGTGGATAAAATATTTACAGCTTTTCAGATTTGGGATTTTTAATGAAGCCTGGAAGCTTGATAAAGTGAAGAATGATGACTAACACTTGTTTTTACTACCACATTAAAATGCTATTCATCTGTTTTAAAGGTGGAGGAGACTTTATATAAAAAGTGACAACATTTAAAAACCTAGGTATTCTAAATGCTTTTTTTGATCAGCTGCTGCTTTGACATTTGATTACAAAACGTTGTTTAGTCAGTCTTTCATAGAGAAAACAAAAAATGAGTGAATGAACCGGTGATAATGTGATACCATTTCCTGCAACAACCCTCTGAAAGTGTTTTCCTCACACACTGGCCTCTGTTTCCAGCTTGCTAGTTGGAAGGAGACTCCTAGAACACAAGTAACGCTGCTCCAGCTGAAAGCCTCTTAGATCAGGTCCTTAGACCTGTGACTCTTAGGTTTGTGACCCTTCTCTAGCTTGGTGTTTTATCCTGTGGAAGGATGAATTTAGCACTCTGGGAGAAGTTCCCCGACATGTGTCCACTCACTAGCTTGCTGCCCTTGGGGCATAGTTGGCTTTTGGAAGAGAAACTGCAAGTGGTAAATATCACATAACCAGTGGAAGTGTTGTTTCAGTTTCTGTACGGCAGTGATTAACTGCAGTTAAACCTAGCCTAACTATCCTTCTTTCCCATAGACGTTCAGATTCCAAAACACTAAACTTGTGCCAAGTCAGTTGAAACCTACTCTTAAAATAAAATCATGGAATTGTTCACCAGTTCTGATAAATAGGTATTAATGAGTCGTCCCAGCAGAATCCTAATCCTTGGCTTGATCTTGCTCTCCAGGACTATTCAGAAGCTCAGAAAACTGTGGATCATTCTCATCCTGGCTTATTCATGGCTGGGCTTCTCTCCCCAGGTCTGAAAAACCCTCCACTGATCCGAGCTGTATGGAAATTGGTGTTTTGCCAACTGCTGTTCCCCAAATAACTGTATCTTTATTTCTGTTCACTGCAGCTCACTTAAATATGACCTTTGTATTTGGTACTGTTGTGTTCTTTTCCTCCTGGGCTCCCACTGCACTATAATTCACTCCCACATGCTTGCAACTGAGCATGATTCTCCACACACTAAAGCACCTTTTTTGCTCTGCCGATTTAACAAGTGTCTGGGTGTCAGCATCTTGTCCAAATAACATCCAAGTAGAGGAGTCAGCTTGTTTTATACATGCCACTAAATTAATAAACTAAATTATTTCCTTATCTGTTAAGAGAACAGAGGTGAAGACTGCCTTCCTGACATGCTGTGGATATATTTTTATAGAAGGTGAAAGAAGACATTTTGTTTGTTAGTGTAAGCGTGGAACTGATAAAATATAGAATAAATTAACTGCATGGAGCAGTCAGATGGTGGCAGTTTAAGATGTTGTCCTAATAGAAATGGCAGGTGTTCTCTAACTCTTCATAAAAATATAATTGTTGATCTTCATATGATTGCTGTTTGGAAATCTGTTGCCTGTTTCAGTTTGTCTTATGCTCATGTTACCTCTTCTATTTCTATCACAGATTCTCTTTATCCTGGTAGACAGCAATTTGAAGAGCAATGAACGAATAGTGTCATTCTTCCAACTGAAGAAGTCCCAGCTGCCAGCTCTGGCTATATTCCACGCACCAGATGAAGAGCAGGATGTGTTGACTCTGGATGAAGTCTCTGTTGACCGTGTACAGGACTTCTGTAATCGTTTCTTACAAAGAATGCAGGAGGTAAAGGGGGAGTACTGTAGTCTAGAGGAAGTTGAAATTTTGTAAGATGATGCCGTTTCTTACAAGGCTCTTGAAGATGATTACTTCAGTTCTCAGCCCTGCCATCCTCTTTCATTTTCATTTGCACCTGAATAACAGAAAAGATCTGGAGCAGAACAGAGATGAATGTCTTTGCAGAGTCTCTTCATTGACCTCTGTCTTACACACCAGAAGGTTGTGTTGCCAGTTGAAGGCTTGGGCGGGGAGAAGTTTAATGAGATTTAACAAGTGTAGAGTCTTGCATCTAGGGAATAACAACCCCAGGTACCAGTGCAAGTTGGGGACTGGCCTGTTGTAGAGCAGCTTGGGTGAGAGGGATTTGGGGGTCCTGGTAGACAGCAGGGTGACCATGAGCCAGCAATGTGCCCTTGTGGCCAAGAAGGCCAATGGCATCCTAGGGTGTATTAGAAGGGGGGTGGTTAGTAGATCAAGAGAGGTCCTTCTCCCCCTATACTCTGCGCTGGTGAGACCACACCTGGAATATTGTGTCCAGTTCCAGGACCCTCAGTTCAAGAAGGACATAGAACTCCTTAAAAGAGTCCAACGGCGGACTACCAAGATGATGAAGGGAGTGGAACACCTTTCTTATGAGGAAAGGCTGAGGGAGCTGAGTCTCTTTAGCTTGGAGGAGTCTGAGGGGTGACCTCATTAATGTTTATAAATATGTTAAGGATGAGTGTCAGGAGGATGGAGCCAGACTCTTCTCAGTGATGGCCAGTGACAGAACAAGGGGCAATGGGTCCAAGTCAGGGCATAGGAAGAGGTAACATCTGAATGAAAGGAGAAACTTACTCACTATGAAGGTGACAGACCGCTGGAACAGGCTGCCCATGGAGGTTGTGGAGTCTCCTTCTCTGGAGATATTCAAGACCAGTCTGGACAAGTTCCTGTGTGGTTTAATCTAGGTGATCCTGCTCTGGCAGGGGGTCAGAATAGATGATCTTTTGAAGTCCCTCCCAATTCCTAACGTTCTGTGATTCTGTGATTCTAGTCTACAGCAAGAAGTCCTCACTGACTTCTGCAACTCTATGAAGTTCTTGGTGAAGCATCTATTTTCTGGGAATAGCAGCTGGCGAGACACAGTGCTTTTGAATACCTAGAACAGTGTGGTGGATGGCAGTACATAGGAGAGGATCAGAAAGACAGTGCCATGGATAGGAATAAATATGTCAAAAAGGCCACAGTACAGAGCATACAGACAAGGGCTTAGGAGTCTACCAGAGGTCTCCACTGGGAAAGAAACAATTTGATCTCCATGTTCTTTCAGCGTTGAGTTCTCCATCAAAGGAGAGCACAGAGGCATTTTGCATCAGGACCCTGTGTGGGGCAATTGAAATGAGATAGGCAGGGCAGTGGCACAGACAGAAGAGGGAGGCATTTATGTTGGGTTGTTTCCTTTTATCATTATGCTGAGAAACCAAGCAATGTCAAAACTGATTTCATGCTTCTTATGTGTTTTAGAAAGAAGATGAACCTGAGGAGAAGGCCCTCAATGAGGAACTCTGATTCTCTCTCAGTCAACAGGATGACTGCGCCCAGAGATATCTGTTTCTGGTGTATGAAGAGTTCACTGAGCCCCCCAGCTCAGGAATTCCTTGAATAGTAGGATTAAAGGGCAATGTCATTCACAGATTCCCATCTCCATGATGCATGCATATATGTTGTCTGTCCTCTAGGAATCTCTTCTCCCTTCTCATTTGTTTGTTCTGTCTCTTTTTTTCTCAGTATTCCGGGAGCTCTGGTATTGCCCTACACTGTGTCCCTCCATGCCACCCTGTTGGAGCAAATGGTGACAGAGCAAAACAGCCCTATCAGAGATAAAGCTTGTAATTCCCAGAGATCTGTTTCCTTCATTCTCTTTGCTTCTGCTGCCCTGCCGGGATCCACTGTCAGTCCCTCCTAACACTAGGAACAGATTGGTTGCTTGAGGTCACACGAACCTTTCCATTTATTTTACTAAATAAAGCAGAAAGTGAATAGCCTGAGTTTTTATGCAGTCACGTGATTTCCCACTCCTCATGTCTTTCTCTTAAGGACATGGCCTGTGTATTTCTGAGTGAGCAAACTCAAAAATGTCCTTTCTCTGAATTTAACCAGGCTTGCGATGCCTAACCAGTCAGATTGGTTGCTAAGAATCATTCCACCAATCATTAACAGATACTTCCACCAGGGTGAGACATTTCTGTGAAGGTTTGGGATCAGAACAGCACTGGGTACAGCAGGTCTGAGTTGGCGCAGCAGAAATGAATGACCCTAAGATGCAGGTTGAGGCTAAGAGGAATGGGAGCTGTGGCAAAAGGGCAGTAGGATGTTGCAATGCAAGACAGGGAATATCTCCACACATCATTAGATGGAAAGGCTGTGTATTGACCTCAGACATCCTTCAGCAGTCCCAGAGCTGGCGCGCATGGGATGGGGACTTTGCAGGCAAGGAGTACGATCCATCCCTGTTCTTCTGTACTAGATGCTTGCAGAAGGTTTGCCTCATACTTGGCTCAACATCCTTTGGCATGAAGTATGAGTGCTCCTGTCAAACACTGACTCCATTGTCTCTCAGGGCTTGAGATACTTGGCTTGGAACAGGAAGTATAAGAGGCATAGAGCTGAGAAACCTCAGCCCTTTCTTGGAGATTAGCTCAAGGTGAAGAATTGGGAATAGGAAGAAGTCATTCTTGAAGATGAGGCAAACACAGCTCTCCACCACAGAGAGAGAAGTCAGGAGCTGGAGGGGATGCAAAGTAGCTTCCAGACACCATGGTGAGGCTCACAGCAGGGAGGGTCTAGGTATAATAGCAAGGCAGGTGCCAGCCCTGTGTTAGCTCTTCCCTCTTCTATGCGTGATGTCTTTCATCAAGGTGATGACTTTCATCTCCCCAAGGCTCTGTCTCCCATGCATCTGGGAGTGATCTACCCTCCAGCCCATGCTGTAACTCTTGGTGTGGGGAATCACAATTGCTGCACATTTCCAGGGAAGAGTGATACGACCAAAACAGTGTTCAGGGTTGTGATTTGTGTTGGCAAGACCGGGAAACTCTCCCTGCACAAGGAGCTCTCCCTTAAGAGGCAGGGCAGTGGCAATATGGAGGGGATTGTCCCTCTCTATTATGTCCTCATGAGGCTCCATCTGGATACTGCATCCAGATCTGGGGCCCCCAATTTAAGAAAGATGTGGAGCTGTTGGAGGGGGTTCAGAGGAAGCCATGAGGATTATCAGGGGGCTGAAACACCTTCCCTATGAGGACAGGCTGAGGGAGCTGAGCTTGTTCAGCCTGGAGAAGAGAAAGCTGCTGGGGGATCTCATTGCAGCTTCTAGTACTTAAAGGGAGCACATAGACAGGAGGGGAATCGGATTTTTGCAGGGCTGGATAGTGGTAGGACATGGGGGAATGGATTGAAGCTAGAAGAGGAAAGGTTTAGATTGGGTATCAAAGGATAGTTCTTCACAGAAAGAGTGGTGAGGTGCTGGAATGGGCTGCCCAGAGAGGTGGTTCTTGGAGGTGTTCAAGGCCAGGTTGGATGAGACCCTGGGTAACTGTGTCTAGATGCAGACCTGGAGGTTGGTGGCCCTGCCTGTGGCATGGGATTGGAACTTGATGATCCTTGGGGTCTCTTCCAACCCAGACCATTCTGTGTTTCTGTGTTACTTTCTCAGAACCTCCACGGCCAATACAGCAGCCAAGGATTGTTTCCTAAATGACCCAGTTCAGAAAAGATCGGGAAGAGAGAGAAGCAAACCACCTCTGTCTCATCAGTTCTCCCCTTGACACAGCTAAGTGCTCCCTCACCTGTGGTTTGCATGTGGCTTGTGAGAACATGTGGTATTTCTTCTGGATACAGTAAGATAGTAACACTGGAGATGTTATCGGGGAGGTGAGTTTGGTGCATTAAGTGCTGCGTATTTCTTTCTTTAGTCTGGTAAAAGGGGAGACACCTGACCTCAGCCCATAAAAATGTTTTACTTTGGTGTCCTCTTTTCTGTGACTGTGAAACAGTCATTTCACAGTGACCTTCTGCCACTGGCATGTGGTCCCAGAAGTGGAGATGTCATTGTCATCAGTTGGAGCCTACAAGACCATAAGGTTTTTCCCATGGGTGCAGTGTTCATGTAACAGCTAGAGCGAGTCGTCTCTGCAGACCTCTTAGTGTCTCTTCCTCTGAAGCATGAGACTGTCTGGGGTGGGTCACACACCTGCAACTGTGTTTGGTGCACTGGATTTACACACTAGTCCTGGAGCTACAAGTGAAGACCACTTCTTGGCAGCACTCCTTGGTGTGTGGGACCTTGCTTAGTAGCATCTGCACTGCAGCCACTTTCCTACTCAGTGAGATTACCCAGGAGATGCTGTTGGTGTGCAGAGCAAAGCACACCCTCACCATTGGTAGAAGAGAACTGCCTGCATCAGATGACTTCTTGAATGAGCATGTGTCTAATAGCAACATACGTGCCTGAATACTGATGGATGATTTTGTAGCTTTTACACATTGAAGAAGAGATGCAGAAGTACCAGAATGATGCTGAGAGCATGAGGCTGAGCCCCAGATAGAGAGGAAAAGTCTAAAGGGTCAGAATGTCTCACTGCTTTTGGCTGGTGGCTCAGTTCCTGGGTGTGGGCAGAGATAGTGGACTGGAAGAATGTGAATGAAGCCTTGACTTTGGTGTTGGCGTTCCCTGTGCAGTGCATGAGGCTTGTCAGGCTTGTGTGTGGGGCATGGTGGAGGGAGAAGCAGTTGTCTCTGAGCCTAGGGCTGTATGAAGGTGTGACCAGAGGGGTCAGCCCCTCTGAAGCACTGGGGTGCTGCAGGGTCTAATCCCAGATCTTGTCACACACCACAGATTTGAAGATCAGAGATGGCTCACCTCACAGTAGACCAGAGCCTAGGCAGAACAAACACACCTGCCTTCCAGCATCCTCATGTCAGTAGTGATGGCTTTGAGGTCCCAGCTTTACACCCGTTCTAGAACATACAGGGCTGTATCTCCTAGCAAGAGCCCTCCTTGCTTTCCTGCAATGGGGAAATTGTTCTTTTATGGCTATGGCTGGTTCCTCCCCAGGAAGAATTGTACTGCTTTCTCCACAGTAAGGTAAAGTCTTCTGTGGAGGCATCTGCAAGGTGCCTTGGCCCTGTAGATGTTTCCAGTGTCACGCACCTCTGTGGTCCAGACCAAACAGTGTGAGGGGAACTGTCCTGCTGCATGGGTGTCTGAGGTTTGTGTCTTGGCCTGTGCAGACACAACAGCTGCAGGAATTGGGCACGGTGATGTGACTCTTCCTCAGTGCTGGAGGGAAACAAAACAGGACATGAATGAAGCTCTGGCTCTGCAAACAGGCCTGGGAGCAAAAGCAAAGCCCTTGGAGACCATGTTTGCTGTGTACACAGCTAATTATAGGGACAACTTTTGAGGAGCTCCATTATGTACACTGGGGAGTTTCATTCCCTCTGCACCTTCCAGAGCTCTGCACCTAACCAGCAACCCTGGGAGCCACAGGGCAGCCAGAGGATAAGCCTCCTTCACCTCCAGCTTCTCTGCAGTTCTCTCTGGGACTTGACAGCATGGATGGCCCAGAGTGCTGTACTCAGGATGCCCTGGGCACAGGTGGCAGCAATGGGGGAGAGGGTTTCTCCTTTAATTCCTGTGCTCAAGGGTGTCTGCGATACAGTTTTGGTGGGCTTGGCCACTGTGATGGGGCATCTGTGATAGAAAGCAAAAGCGGAATCTTGTGGAGGAGCATTCTCTTGTTTGTTGCTTTATCTGGGGCTCCTCCATTGCATTATCTCTGACTTGAGTTTGTGATGTACGTGGACCACTGACCTGACTGGGGAGGCTGGACTGGTTTTCAAGGGGAGGAAGTGCCAGATGCAAACTGGCAGAGAGCAGGATGAGGGGGTTCCCTTTCCCCTCGGTGTTGTAGAGATGCTGTGGTGTGAGAACCCCTGCTCTGCAGCAGCAGTTGAACTCAAGGGATGCTCCAAATAACTCAGCAGCTGAGCCTGCCTGACAGTAAACTGAGGCAGCAGAGGTGCATGAGAGCTGCCATCTTCACCCCAGGGAACAGGGATTTGTGTTGCTCTGTGGAAGATGCAGCTTTGCATTTATCATTGGTGAGAAAATATTTGAAAGCTTCCCAAAGAAGAGTATTTTAAAAATCTGGAAGTCCAACAAAGGGACTAACATTTTTGTTAGCAGATGAAGGACCAGAATGAACTTTGCACTTATTCTGTAGAAGTGGAGCAGGCTCTGGCCTCTGCATTTAAGTCTATCTGGTCAGGATTGCTCTTGCTCTCAGTGGTGCCTGGGAGATGTTGAGAGGCCTCTGACTGCCAGCATGAAGGGAAGTGACACCTCCCAAGCTCCTTTTGTGTGCATAACCTCCTGCCTTTCTTCTAGGGACTGTGCTAAGCAACCCAGCCCTACCAACTTCAAATAAAAAATTCAACAGTCTTTCTGTTATGTATCAGAATGGCTGTCACAGGATGAATTTAATGGTGCTCAAGTCTGATTCCATCTCACACACAAAAGCCCAGCACCGAGCTGGGCCTGAGTTCCCAGGATGGGGAGATGATGAAGATGTAGTGTAAGATGTGGTAGGAACCATTGCCTTCCTTATAATAAAAGGATGAACGGCACAGCTGTCTGACACCTCTGCTCATCCAGGAGGAAGCTGAATCATTAAATCCAGGAAGCAATAGTAGAAGCAAATCCTCTCTTGCAGGTGGACAGACCGTGGGGCTTAGTCACTCTGCACCTCCACACAGGATGGCTTCCCCTCAGTACCACTAACAGCAGCCCACGGGCTGGTGAAGAGGTGGAGGCAGTTGACATAGGAGGCGAAAATATTGTCTGAAGGATGTGACTGGGGAAGTGGTTTGCAGGACCGTGAAAGAGGAGGGCAGTGAGGAGACAGAGGCTGGTCTAAGAGAAGGAGAGGACTTGCCCAGGGGGTGATGCAGGCAGATACAGGTCACAGTCAGTGAGGGAAGGTGCTGGGTGGGTACTGCAGGGAATTGATGGTGGCAGAGAAGAGAATACAATGGTGTTTTAGTGTTCTTCCTGTGGCTGTGAATCAAGTGTTGTTTTGACTCATTTTGGCTCAGTTACTAAGGAAACTTCAGAGCAATATTCTCAGTGGAACAACCTGCAAAGCCACAAGATGCACATAGAAGAACAAAATCCTTGTTCTCCCCTTTTAATTTCTCCCTTATCTGCTAATTTACCTGCAAATCCAGGCAGGCAGGCTAGTCTGATGGGCTGCAAAGCAGCACATCTGTCCAGGTTAGGGGAAAGGCCCATAGACAATTATTCAATGGAATAACCACCCCAAGAGAAACTCGTCTGCTTTCTTATCCCCTGAATAATACAGGGCTCTATGCCCAAGAGATTGTGTTTTAAAATAAAGACAGTATAAATCTGTTGTGCTCTAAGTATACTTTGGCATTTGGGGATTCAATGTGGGTGTTGACCCTAGGCTATTTCATGACTTCCTGTTGTAATCAAGATATTATTTTCCTTGGCCAATTATTTCTGCTCTTTGGCTGAGAAACAGAAGAGGCAGCCAGTATCTTACCCCAGATTGTTGGAGAAACCTGTGGGCAGAGCTAGAGAGACAACACAGATCTCTCGCAAATAGATCTTCTGAGCCTTAGCCACACTTTCTCCTCACCCTCCATCTCCACAGAACTCCCAATGGCTATTTTTTTAATTAAGATGGTGGAGGTTTTGTCTTGAATCAAAGGCTGTCTCGTTTGGTTCTTCTGGTTTAGCAGCAGAAGCCGAACAGTTCTGGATCACTGCTTTCTCTTTTCACCTCTCCTTCCTTGCAAATAAGAGCTTTCCTCCTGGACCAACCACCTTATCCTTGTGGAGGCCAATGGGGAATGTACTCCCTTGCCATGCGGTTTCCCAATGCAATCCCAGTACTATCTCGGATCCCTGAGCATCTGGGATTTCAGATCCCATCATGCAGCAATGTTTTCAGGCTTTCTCTCCTGTTGAGATTCTGGCAGTAAAGAAAATACTTTAATAAGATGATATTAGAAAGATATATTTGCATGTTAAATTTCTAATACTATTTTAAATTATAATTATTTAAATATTAGTTTATTGAAATATTTTATGAATAAGTTATATTTGCATATCACAAACTAAAATTGCTGTGGCAAGTTAAAGGCTAATGTGAATGAGTCCCTGCTCGGCAATACAGTAGCACTGAAGAAAGGAAGGAATTGTTAAAGTGAAAAGTAAAATAGATTATGGTTATTTCTCATGCTATCAGTGAGATAATGGTGCTCAGCCAAAGGATCAGCCACTTTTAAATGGTTATCAGTCTTGTTTTCACATATCTGTTCTGTCACCCAGGAGTCTGGATGCTGAAGCAGTTAATGGGTCTCCCAACTACTTCCATCTTGCAGTTTCCTATAGTGGAAACAGCATGTCTTTGGTGTCTCTCCTGCAACCAGATAACACACTGCCACTGCACAGAGATGCAAAGCACTCTGGAAAGATGCAATCCTCTGACAGAGAAGGAGCAGGAGTAGGGCAACCTGAGAATCATCCAGTTATAGCTGTCCTCAGTATCCTAAGCCAGTGTCTCTTCTATCTGCTCTGCTGTTTGTTCATCAGTGTGGAGACTTTCAAGGGTACAGAACACTCCACCTGACCCCTCTCAGACTCCATGATAGGGCTGTCCCTAGTTGTCCCCTTCTCCCCAGCTCTGGCTCCCTATCTCTCTGTGAGCGATGGGCCCTCTACCCTTGCTGTGGCTTTATTTATCTTTTTACCCATTTCATGCTCTGGAGGCAGCTCTGTCCAAAATATAACTGCTGCACCCGAGGGAAGGTGCCCACCGCATTGTAAGTGCCCCTCTAAAAAAGAACAGATATTCCCCACAAAGGGACAACAAGGAGAACCCACCAGGCCTCCTCCATCAGAGTGGTAATGAGGAAAGACTTTAACAACAGAGGGAACAGATTAGCTGCCTTTCCCTTGGGGCCATGTTCACCCCAACATTTCTATTTTCTATTTTCTATTCTCTGAGTCCTGCAACTGGTATTTCAGTGGAGTCGTTGGCAGGTCTGGCTCTGTGATCTAGGACAATAAACCTCTTCTTCTTTAAGTAATAAAGATAACTGTATTGAGGACATTGAGAAACTGTTTCACTGTGAAGGTGACAGAGCACTGGAACAGGCTGCCCAGAGAGGTTGTGGAGTCTCCTTCTCTGGAGACATTCAAGACCAACCTGGACATGTTCCTGTGTGACCTAATCTAGGGGATCCTGCTCAGACAGGGGGGTTGTACTGGATGACCTTTCGAGGTGCCTTCCAACTCCAAATGTTCTGTGATTCTGTGAATCTGTGAGGACGTGAGCAAACTGCTTTACTGGCCTTTCACATGATCAGGTGGGATTATTTCTGTGGCTGTTCCTATGGAAATGAGGTGGTTTGTGTGCCTGCTTGTCCTGTCCCCCTTCCAAATGCTCAGACACACCTGATGCAAGGCAGTGGTTTCTAAGGAATTGCGGTGCTACTGGTCTTGTGAGACTAGGTGTTGGGCAGAGGATTCAAGTCCACAAATCTGCATCATGAGCTTTGTTATGCTGGGGGTACTGTGGTCCTGCACATAACATGTTATCCTTTCTGGGACCCTCAAATCCCCAAGGCAAGTGTCTTGGAAGCTGCTCCTTGCTCCTTGCCCATTGCCTTGAATGGCATTGATGTTCTCTGACCCACCTCTGTGCCCGTCTTGAAAACCCAGGCTAGAGTGTTTACTTTGATTTGGGCTGGGGTTAGCTGAATGTCTGTCCTTGTGCTGGGAATCCATCGAGCGTGCAAAACCAAAGCCCCTGAAGTGGTTGGCTTCTATTTCTAGCTGTGAGGATTAGCCAAAGGCTTGGCACTGATTTGTTTATGCTTAATATATTAAATCCAACTCTGAATTTCTCTGTGACAGACAGACATGACACGGATGGGGGGGTGGGTGGAGGGGGGCTCTGTTTCCAAACAAGCATCCTCCTCCTCTGTTTCTCCCGGAGTCCTACCACACACTTAGAAAATTCCCAGGGAGCCCATTCTCCAGGTCACTGGCAAAAGCAGTAAAGGTTCCCACTAACTGCAATGAGGAGGGAGCTGAGAGGAATCACAGAATCACAGAACGTTAGGAGTTGGAATGGACCTCGAAAGGTCATCTAGTCCAACCCCCCTGTCTGAGCAGGATCACCTAGATTAAACCATAAAGGAACTTTTCCAGGCAGATTTTGAATGTCTCCAGAGAATGGCAAGTTTATCTACCCCAAGCTGCTCCCAAATAGTGAGTAGAGACACTACAGTCCTGAGATGATCCCCAGGGTATCAAGACCTTGGGTTGTTTCCATGCTGGTTATGCAGCTACTGTTGGCAGGTGTTTTGCTCTATCATTTGGGTTGGGTTGTGCATGGTTTCCCTGCCCTTCTTTCCAGCATCTGGGGCCCCTCTTCATGAGGGTCCCTTGTCTGTGGCCTCCTCCTGTAGGGTATCCCTTGGGCCAAACAGGGACTGGAGCTGGTGGGAGGTTTCAGTGCTGTATCTGTGGTGGAGGTGACAGACAGCCTGGAGAAGGGGATGGGGCTGATGCCATGGTGTGTGCCACTGGCCAAGTGGGGCAAGGATGGAGAGAAGAGGGAGCAGAGAAGGGTGGGGAGAGCTGAGGCTGACTGTTGACCATGTTTTGTAGCTACTGTGGTTCAGTCCCATGGCTGGAGCATGGTGGACAAGTGCAGAGTGAAGAACCTGATCTCTTGTTGCATTGTGGCTCCCTGCAGCTTTGGGAGCTCAGTCCTGGAGCCAGTACCTGTCATAGGCTCAACTTTACCATGATCATCATCAACCCTAAAGACAGAAAAGGTCTGGAGGTACAACCTGTGTGTGTCTCTGCCTTTTGATTCCCTTTGTGGACAGGCAGACAGATCAGGTGAAAGAAATGCATGCTCAGGAGGACACATAAACATGCAGCTGTTCTGGGTGAAGAAGCTGGGGTGCTTGTGTGAAGAGTGAGGGTGTGCAGGGGACCATCAATGAGACGGTGGGGCAGAACACCTCACACCCAATAGCTGGTGTGGTCATGGGCTCATCTGTTATGCAGACTGGGGTGGGTGAGCTGATTCCCATGGCTGGCATTAACACCCCTGCCTTGACCAGAACTGCTGATCTGGACATTCACCTTGTTTTGTGTTTGCTGTAACACAAGGTCACTGCTGGGTCTTCCTTCCACCCTGTGTATGCAGCTGGCCTTAACCTGGGGAATGGCCCTGCTGCTGTTGCCGGTAGCCCTCCATGTCCTATTCACAGCTCTTTTCCCTCTGAGACCGTAGAGACTTTGAAATAGGGATTTAGATCTAGCTAATTAACTGGAATCCGGGCCTTCTGATACCAGTTCAGGCCCACAAGGGTATTTTGTTATTTCATTCCTATTTAGTAATCTAATTTCCAAAATAAAGGTGGATGAAATCATGTGGAGTTCAGACATGTGTGAATTCGCTTAAGGTGGTCATCTCAACCTGGTGACCATCAAAAAAGTCCCCATGCCCATTTCCCTTGTTTCCTGAGCCCCTTTTCTCTACTGTGACTGCTGGGCATCATGTGAGACAGTGGGGTTCCATGTCAGCGTAGGAGAGGCTGCAGGGCAGCCGAGCAGAAGTAACCCTTCCCGAGCAAGGCCCAGCGACCCACATGGTTCAGCACACTGCAGGAATGAAGGACAGCTGCTGCCAGGCCGGCAGGGATGGGCAGGAAACAGCCTCTGCACAAGCCAGCAGGAGCCTTCTCCTCTGGAGCAGCTTAAAGTCAGCTTTGTGCCTCAGCACTGTGTTACATGGAAGGGGCTGAAACCTGACCAAAGCAATCAGGGGTGTTTGCTTTTGTGCAGGAGAGAAGGAGCTGACGCCAAGCTCTCAGCTGTCACTTCAGGCTTGCAGATCTCTCTTCAGTGGCTGTACAGAGCTCCTCATACCACTCCTGCTGCTGTTCTGCTTATGGTACCTTGCTCTGGAAGCACCAACCCACTGTCATAAATTATTTTCTTATGTTCTTACTATCTCAAGATCTCCCAGCAGAGGTATAATTACCACAGATTTCTGTTTAGCCGCCCAGGGCCTGCAATAGCTGCTGGGGTCAGCAGCAGCCTACCGTGACAGTGATAGTACAGAGGGAACCAGAGAGATCAGATAATGCTGAAGAGCTCCAGGGTCTGAAAAAGAAGTTGAACTTAACATCCAAGCCTTTGGGACACCTGCATCATCTGCCATCACCAAGCCCCAGGCTTTGGAAGGTCAGGCTGTGGTAAGGGCCGAGGCGGAGGAAGGTGCTCCTGCCACACCTTCGTCTATGGAGGGGCAAGGACAGGCACGTAACCACACGTCTCTCTCTCCTGGAGCTTGTACAGCACTTGGCACAAACAGGACCTTGCTCCTGCTGAGGTCCCCGGGGGGCTGTAATGAAATGACTATCCTGATGGGAGTCCTTACTGGAGCTAGCTCTTCATTCCAGGTGTACACTGAGGTCTCAAAATAGACAGGAGTCTTCTTAGTAAGCATGGGGTTGGGGGTTTTTAAGTGTTACTGGTATTCTATTTCTTCTCATTGATATCTATTTCTTGCCATCTATCAGGTTTAGTGAAATGACCAGCAAGAAAGACAAGCACCTACCTCAAAGAGCTGAAGTGACAGGCCAAGTAACATGGGGGAAAGCTTGTTCTACAGATGTGTACAAATGTTTGCTAAATAATGTTTGCACAGCAGAGATTCTCGTACAATGTCTGCTTCAGGAAAATGTATGGTATTAAACGATGTCCTTGTTAATCTTAGGCTTAGTTAGGCAGTAGGATTATAAATGCTTGTGTACCCAACATGTGATTCATACAGTGTATTTTGCTGATAAATGTACAGCAACATTTTCCAGTGCAGGCATGCCTGTAGGTGGGAGACAGTGAGAAGAAAAATCCCAAATAATACAGCCCAATGGGAGCCAGGAAGTATTGTAAACGCATCCTATTATTAGATCAGACAGGAAAAAACATCAGTTAAAGCCCAGGAAGGGAAGAAGTATCTTTGCTGCAAGACTCTTTAAAGGAAGGTCCTGCTATGGAAAAAGCTCTGTGCAACTTCTGGGACTGATATATGCTATGTCATCCATGTGATTTTATGTGATTTTTATTAAGTTTTACAATGCCATTCTTTGTCATGTATGGGGAGAAAAAAGGGCAAATAATTTCAGCAGAGCAGACCCCAACCAATGTTGACCAAGCTAAGTGAGGGAGAATGTTGAATCCAGGAATGTCACCTCATGCCTAGAGCAACGGTGCCTTGCTCTTTTTCTTGTACATCTCTGGGGTTTCCTTCCAGTGTCTGGCTAAAAAAGCCCATGAGCCCAAAAGGAAAGAGCTTTGAAAGAAGCTTCTTACCACACAGTCTACTGCCAAAGCTGCAGAATGATGTGAGATTGCTTTGGATTAAGACTTTTCCATATTGAGAACATTGTAAAAAGTCTTCTTGTTACAGTTCAATATTTCTTTTTGTAGTAAATACTATTGGAGTATAGGAGTAACAGAAGTCAATGTGAGATGCTATAGAAAGGTAAGGCCTTATATTAAGCCTTATATCATATTAAGCCACTCTGATTTCAGTCACTCAGACTAACTTGCTCAAAACCACATATTCACAAACACCAAGGTGCATTTGTTCATAGCATTTGGTTTTCTTGCAATCAAATAGAAGAGTCATGGCACAGGTTCTGGAGTCCTTATTATGTCCTCTGGATCTCTCTTAGTTTGACCACCATATCCTTTTTTAAGATGCTTCTTTTGCATACTTCAGGAGATAGCAGTGACTGTGGTCTTGTGTCTCTCCATTTTTCCCCACTCTGGGTATCATTAGATCTTACAGTCTTTTGGCTCCTCATCTACCTGGCTCAGTCTTGCATTTTTATCTTAACACCATCATTTCTATTGGTTTGAAATTTTCATTAAGTTTAGGTGTACTCCAATCTTTATTTTAGGACATATCTTGGTTTTAACTGTTTTGTTTTTCCCAATCGGGATATTGAGAAGATCTGTTTGGATCTTCTGGGATCTTAATGATCTGTTAATCTAGGTGCCATTAATATGTGTTGTTCTTGTAGCCCTTCTTATGCCTTTCTTCCAAGTGCTTCCATACCCAGACATCTCAATTTTCCTCCATTTATATTATTCTTACTATTTCTTTTATAATTTAAAGGAAATATGACCACTAATGACAAAGACATCCCTGATAAAGTGGTGACTTCTGGAGTCTAGTGCCATTTTAAGAAGAAGGAAAAACTAAATGAAAAACAATAACAATTGATCTGATTTATCTTTCCTTCTCCCTTTGAAATTATTTTCTGCTTTATGAGAACACAAAATTTATTGATGAAAAGAATCGATTGTCAAATTTAATACAAATAAACAATAAATATACTGTATAATTAGTGTGTGAAATTCATATACTAAGAAAGGACATCAAGTCAAATAACTTGGCTAGCATGTCATGTTAGAAACATTAATATAATTTGTAGTTGTACACAGGAAGATAAGAGTAATCAGATTTCATGCTTCAAGGAATAAGAATGTCTTTATCCTCACCACAAACATTTCACAATTAGCTGGGTATCATGCATCTCCTCCCACCCCCTAGCCTTCCTTTGAACTGCATCAGATATTGACATCAGAGGCCAAGACCAGGGGCTTGATGTGCCACAGAAAAAGTTATTTGCTTACTAAAGACAAAATTTATGATTCAATAGATACTGAACTGGAGATAGAAGAAACAAACACATATAACACTACAGGGGTGCTTGTAAAAATTTCAGTGACCTTTTTTGCATTCATGACAGGCAGAGCAGAAATTTACCAGTCTTGGCTTTGCAAGGACTGGCAGATCTTGGGCTAAGATGTTATCTAAGTTTGTTGTTGAAAAAAAAAAAAAAAAGAAGCCATTATTGTTAGTTTTTATTTACCAAATGGATGAGAAGAATGAAACCACAGCTACTTTCTTATCACTCTGCCTGTCTGGACAGGAAATAAGGAGGGTAAATCTCATCTGATCCCGAAGAATGAATCAGATCAGGACATTTTTGTGCTCATGTGGTGAAGCAAGGGGCCTGGGGGTGGAAAAGGAAGTGATATTTCTTCTCCCTTTTCCCTAAGAGTGCAACCCAGAAGCACGCTCTGTTTTTATAGTCAGAGGTCAAATTTTTGCTTGCTCAGTTTTTCATAGAATATTTGGAATTGAAGCAATTCTAGTTACTTATACAGATTATTTAATCCATACACGGGAGCTTCTGCCAAATTTTTCAATGTACAAATAATATTACCATTATTCTTTCTCTTCCTTCCCAGACAGCAAGAGAAATAGGCTGATCAGTGTATGTGGGCGTGGGTGGGTGGGTGGTTGTGAAGCCAAGGGAAGCGATGGAGTTAGCTCTTAGCACCAAATACTTTTGGTGCTTTATTCAGCGAATTAAATAACCTTGGTCTGGCTTCTGTGAAATTCTAGTCTCCTGTGCTCATGAACTTCCCATTGCCAGTAAGTAATCTTTTTTTCATTGAGCCAAACACAGCTGTTCTGGAAAGTCTTGGCCAAACAGAGAAAGTCAGTCTTTAAGGTAATCCAGTGATATCACACAGACAATTCTCAGTTTTGGAGTCAAAGGCTTGAGCCAGGCTCACTTTTTGCCAGAAGATGAAATTAAGAGCAATGAGTTCTCATTGAACTGTACTGACCCCAAATGCATTTATACACAGACTGTGGTTTTTCCAGGACACTGGACTTCATTCTGAAATCTGATGGATTGCACGGAATAGCTTCAAGGACCACAATTCCATACACAATGACTGTGAGGTTGTGCCTGGCCACTAATCTCTGAATTTCAACAGATCAAATATTTGCCTCAACCAACAGAATACAGTGGCCACTTATTTTTAAGAAATTACTCTTACTACCCCACCACTGAAATGGAAATGAGCAATTTCAGTTATTTTGAAACAAAATTTGCTTGATTACTGCAAAACTAGATTTCTCCTGTTCATGTAATCCCCCTTTATTTTAACCTTTGGAGCTTGTTTCATCTAGCTTTGAAATGATTAAATCTCTGTTTTTCCCAGACAGAACTAGCTTTTGAACTAGTTTTAGGGCTAGTTTTGAGTAGCTGTGTGACTTTGCTGGCAGAGCTAACACATGTTCAGATATGTATAACAGGTTCCTTAAATGTCTGAAATGTGTTCCATTTATTTTTATTTCACAGTCTTTTGACTAGCTCTTGTGTTTAAAAAAACATCTCCCTTTCTAAAGCTTAGTGTCGGTATGCTAGTTTTCAGCACGATTTATTCCATGAGGTTGTTGACTTTAATTATATTTTGGATACTCAGACACTGTTTCTTAGTGTCTCTATACTTGCTCCTTGGATCAGTTCCTAGGTATTACTTAGGACTAAATGAAAAAGTAAAAATAAAGTCTTGTTTTCTCATGTGCTGTAGAACTAGTTGTTCCAAAAAGCACTTGTTTATCATGTTGTGAAATTGCTTCCTAAGCCATGCACTGTGTGGTGATTGACTAACTTACATCCTGAAACAACAGGAGCAAGTTTGGAAAGGTCTGTCCAGATTGGTGAGCCCAGTTACTTGATATTCTGGGCAGCTTGGGTTTGCCCAGTCCTGCTCTGTCACAGAGCTGATGGGGTTTATTCCCTTGCTGCAGTGCTCAACAACTCTACCGAAGCCTTCCTGGCATGAGCAGTACACTCTGTGAGGGACACATGGATATGGATTACGTCCATACACAGAGGCTGGAAATGGGTCTTCTAATAATCATGAGAACTGTGGGCTCTGAAACAGCCCCTGGGGAAACAAAACCCATTTGCAAGCCCATTGTCCTTCTTGGAAAAGCCTTGTGGACAACACAGGGATTTCTTCCAGGGCTTGACATGTCACAGGGCTGAATATTCAGCTGTCCCTGGAGGAGGGTAGAAGAGAGGAAGAGATGTCCTTCTCTTTGCACTGCTTTTCAAAGGTGGCTCATGACTATGTGCCCTGTACCATGAGGAACACTCAGGGTTTATGTTCTCAAGCTCTGAGCTGCTTATACGAAGACACCCATAATGTAGTACTTTGTTTCCAAGGGTCAGTCTGAACTTGCCCCAGACTCATTGAGCACTGTGGGACCTAAGCATCCCAGCTTTGGACAGGAGCCCCTCACTGGTGTTCAGGAACCATGTAGAAAAACAAAGCTCAAAAGTGCACGTTAGCTGATGGGGTTACAAGGTGTCTTATAAAAGTGCAGCAAATCCCACCTCAGCACCAACTGTTTGGTGGTTCTTTAACTCCACAGTTATGCTATCATTTTCTTTTTGACACACTTCACAACACCTAGACCAGAGAAGCTACACTCAGCAGCTGTTTCGTTAGTGAACAGATGTGATGGGTTTTCTTCCTTGGCTTCCTGAACCACTGACTCTGCAGCTGCTCATTCCCTCCATCTCACCTCTGCTGAGCTCAGTCCCTCAGGCTGTGCCTACCCTTATGTGAGGACTGGACCTGACAGCATTCACGCTAAACATGTACCAGGTGTAGATCTCTGCTGAGTGAGGTAGCACTGCTGTGGGTCAGTAATTCACATAATCACAGAACGTTTGGTGTTGAAAAGGACCTTGAAAAACCATCTAGTGCAGCCCCCCGCCTGAGCAGGATCACCTAGGTTAGATCACACAGGAATGTGTCCAGATGGCTCTTTAGTGTCCCCAGATAAAGAGACTTCACAACCTCTCTAGGCAGCCTGTTCCAGTGCTCCATCACCCTCACAGTGAAGAAGTTTTTCCTTACATTCACATGGAACTTCCTGTGCTTCAGCTTGGACCCACTGCCCCTTGTCCTGTCACTAGCCATCACTGAGTCTGGCTCCATCCTCCTGACACTCGCCCTTAACATATTTATAGACATTAATAAGGTCACCCCTCAGTCTCCTCCAAGCTAAAGAGATCCAGGTCCCTCAGCCTGTCCTCATAAGGAATTGCATGTGCTCAGCATCCCAGTGTGTTGCCTGTGTGCCCTTGACAGGTTGTCCAGCACTGTTGTAGGTCTGGTGTGAGCAGCAAAAGTGTCCATCTCAGGGGCTTTGGTGTGTGTAAGTCAGCTCTTTGCCTTGTAGGGTTTGAGGTTTCAGAGATGCCTCCAAAAGCAGACACCTTTGTTAAATGAATTTTCAGTCTGACATTCAGCTGCCATTAGGAAGGGGGATTCAGACAGTTGCAAAAGGAACGGTGGGAGAGATGGGAGAAGATCTCCCAGCCATCTACCCATGAAGGTCAGGTGCCCTGGCCAGCAGTGTGGCTGTAGTTAGAGCATAGCTAGGGAAGGAAGGGGTTGAGAAGGAGGGGTTCAGCTGCAGAGGAGGAGACTGCTGTTTGTCCTGAGACCTCTGTCCACTCACTGTTCCTGAGCACAGAAAGGCAGCCTGGATCTGGCTGTGCTTCTACTAGCCCCTGGTGTTTGCTCTGGCTCTCTCCTCTCCCTCTTGGCTCCATTCCTTGAGGTTGTTGGTTTCCTGGCTGTGGGCAGAAGGTGTTTTTGACGGAGAAGGTGGTAGCCTGGGGGTGGATCGTGAGTGGGAGACAGAAGAGGGGAGGAGTCACTTATCAATACTAATAAATAAAAGGCCCCTCTTCTTCAGTCCAGGGTCCAGGACACTGGGAGAGCTGCCCTGCAGAGAAGAGCTGCAGATTGGCCAGGAAGCAACAGCTTAGTGAGTATACAGGAACTGCCTCACTTTTCCTGGATGGCTGCTAATTCTTAAATGCCTCACCAGCGCTTCACAGCTGCAAAATGTGCTGTGGCGCACATAACGTTCTCATTCTCTGCTCCTGCAGAGATAGGCTTGAGGGTTGTTTCTCTGATCTCTCCTTTATTTGGGACACTGGAGATTTCCCTGGAATTTGCAGGCAGTTCATCTCTCTCAGCTCTTCTTTCTGTGTTTCTAACTGGTGGCCGCTGATAGAAAGCAGGGGGATAGTGCTCACTGTGCTGTGTGGTGGGTTACCTCTGGGGCTGGGGAGGGGACTTGTGTGCAGGGGAAGGGGGAAGGACATGTACTTTTGCAGGGAAAAGTGTTCCCCGAAGGAGATTTGTTGGTACAGGGTTGTGTAGCTAGCATGTTTATTCATCCATTGGAAAATGCATTGCCTCTGTGGTGAAAAATGAAACATTTGGATTAAAGTGGTGTTTGTGGCTCTTCTGCTGCGGTTGATGGCAGGGGATGCTCCAGGCATTCTGGGATCAGAGTCCTCTGAAATGAGAGCAGAGTCTTCCAGGGAACAGAGGGCTCTGCCTGGAGTGAAGATAGACAAATCTATCCAGGGTTTGGCTGGAAAATGTTTTGGAGTTTCCTGCTGTACACCCTCACCTTCATTCCAAAGTACTCCCAGCATCTTCCTCTGTGTTCCACTGCTTTCTTGCTGGGCTTTTACCTCCAGCCTCACCCTCAACTTCCCTTTCTTGGCAGCTCCCAGAGTGTACAAGACATTCACAAAACCTATGAAGTCTGCATTCAACACTAACTCCAAAACTGTGGGCTCTAGGGAATGCAAACAATCCCAGAGCAGAGTTCCCTTAAAGAGACCAGAGTGGCAAGGCATGGAGGAGACAGCAGAAAAGTCTCAGTTCTCCTCTGATCTTGTGCCTATAGCAGACTTCTGGCTTTTTCCCCAGGTCAGCTGAGTTTTCCTCCTGCCCTCAGGTTGAGCTCTGAACAGGCAGGACATGGATGCTATAGAGGCCATTGATGGTGCAGGACATGGGATGGGATAATGAGGAACACTTCTCTTTGGTCTGCACCCAGAGTGCACTCAGTCTGCATTGTCAGTGAGAAATATTGATGCCTGCTTGTACAAGTGGACAGAACAGGTGGCCACCACAGCTTGGATCAGACCTGCAGAGACAGAATTCTGGGTACTGCTGACATCAAAATGCAAAAATTACAATTCCTCTAGCAGAAGGGGTCCTTCTAGAATGCTGTTTGTCACTTGCAAAGCAGTAAAGTAGGAGAGGGGAAGGGGCAGTTGGGTTGGATTCCTCCTCTGATGACTGTCAGGCTGGGACTGCAATGAGGGCCAGCTGGAGGGAGGGGGGTGTTGAGTGGGGAGGATACATTTAAAGCCTCATTCTTCATGTCTCTATTGGCAAAGCTGATAGAAGTCTGGGGTGGGTGTATCTAGACAGAGGATGGCAAGGGCAAAGAGGGCAGATCAGAGAAATATTAGAAAAGCAAACATACTTGGGATCAGCACCCACCTCTCCCTCCAGGCCCCCAGCAGCTCCTGAAATTCCTTCCACTTGCACAGGCCAGTTTTTCAAAGTGTGGAGTGCTAGTGACATGCTTGCGAATTATGTCCCCCCAGCCCTGAACTGGCAGAGGAAAGGGGCATGCCCCCTCCTTCCCAAAACTTGATTCAGCTTTGCTAATAGAAGATGATTTGTTACAGCTCCATAAATAATGTGTACCAGGCAGTCATCACCTTCCCCAGGCTCTTTCATGGGCCCCATCCTGGCTCTGTTTTCATAATAAACATTCCACCACTAATTTTGCAGGAGGCCCAGGATCTCCAGCTGCCCTCAGTGGGAAGAGAGAGACAGAGTGAAAGAGTCCTCCCTGCACTGGCACGATGCGCACTCTCATCATCCTTACCATCCTGGCTGTCTTGGTGATGGTTGCTACTTGCTATGGTAGGTGACCGTTTTTACTGGGTAGAGAGATAACTCCAAACCTGCAGACATCTAATCTTTGGGTCTGATTAGATGTTTTTTTAATTCAACTTTGTGTCTCTTTTTTTATCTCTTGCCTGGTTTCCTGTCTTTGTGTCACATATTCCTAGCCCTGTTCCAGAGCTGTCACCTCCAGTTGTAGCGATTTGTGGTCCAGGATGGTGATGTGGTCCTTTCCTCTTTGTTCCAGCTCACCTCACAAACTGCTCCTCTTTCTGACCCTCTGTTGTACAGACTACAATAAGAGTTCTTATTCTTAATTCTTCCTTGTTAATCGGGAGATTGCCCTTTCCCCTTTTGCAATGTCAGCCCCGTTTCCTGCGAGGTGCACAGTTCCATAGTGATGGAGTTAAGATGCTGTCCTGCGTTACAAGCACGCCTCACTGTGCTAATCCGTTCCCTAAGAATACGTGCAGGCTCTGGAGGTAAGCAGCTATCACATCCACTGTGCCATCAGGAACACGAAGGTGAGGAACTACGCTTGAGAATCACACACTGGAGGATCAAGCATGAATCTTGAAGTCCTTTCTAAGACACCAGGTAGCCCAGTTCTAAACTCCTGAATACCCTTAACTCTTCATACATGTGCTAGGTCACATCACCAATCCCTTTCTCTTCCTCCCATACAGGTGCCTTAAAACCTGATTTCCCTGATATGAAAGTGTATGTTCAACTGATCTGTGGAGTGTGAAAGACTGCGAGTCCCATCAGTACAGTGTCTTACCAAGTGTCTTACCCTTTCTTTCCCCAGAGTCCCGGGAGAGCATGGAATCCCACGAGTATCTCTGTAAGAGCCTGCCTTACTCTTTTCTTGA
Organism: Heliornis fulica; assembly: GCA_013399135.1. NCBI lineage: Eukaryota > Metazoa > Chordata > Aves > Gruiformes > Heliornithidae > Heliornis > Heliornis fulica. Next base: position 157,581 of record VXBZ01005968.1, read on the forward strand.
ATTTGAGGTGTGCTGCAGACATCTCTGGGACCGTTTCCTTGTACTTTAGGGATTAAATAGGCAGAACCACTGAGCCCAGGGAAATTTAATTTACTGGGAGATGGGGATTCAGGATAAAAAGGGAGAGAGTTAGGAAAAGACTTTGCGTGTTTGTACACAAGTTCATACTGCTGTTTTGCAAAGAATATAATGAGAATTGGAAAACGAAGATTCAGGATCTTAGATACCTGCTGCATGAATGTAAAACAGGTTAAGTGACACCAGAACAGGACATTGTGCAAAAAGCTCTGGGATGAGCATGGAAAGAGGTACTGCAGAAGCCAGCAACATCCTTTGTTCTCTCTTAAGGACAGGGAGAGCCTTACTCTCAGTACCTTGCAAGAAGCAGGTGGGATGTGTGGGCAAAAGAGATCCTTTGGCTGGAAGAGAGAGTTAGAGTCACAGGAAAAGCATGAAGGGTTGGAGAATTTCACTCTGGAACAAGCAATATCCTGGAAAGGTTAGAGAACAGATGGGTTGAAACTAGAAAGAAATTAGACCATCTGGGAAAAGGACTTCACAAAGCAGCCAGTCAGAAGCACAGAGGCACTTGCAGGAGCCAATTCAAAGACGTTCACAGACTCCTGAACTCTGCAATGGGATCGTGATGTTTCTCACAGAGGACAGAAGGGACCTTCAGGCAACGCATTCCAAAACCACCACACAGACTGCTCAGTGACTCCTGAACCTGGGAGGCAGATAGACATAAACAGGCCCTTCCTGTTTTCACCTGTAATTTCACGATGCTGCTAATTCTGTTGGGTGTTCCCAGACCTCCCATGGTCTGTGCAGCTTAGCACCTATGTCTTGCCTGAGGTCCAGTCACTCAGAGGGGCTGTGGCCGCAAAATTACAGTAGCTTTCCCCAGCTGATATTCCCTGCTGTCCACACCACTGGTCAAAAGGTCCTAGGTTTTGCTGTGGGTGGGAGGGTGGACGGGAAGGCTGTTATAATAAAAGTGTCTATCTACTCTGAGCAACCCCTTGCTTTCTCAGATCCATTCATCAACAGGAGAAGGGCCAATGACTTCATACAAGCTGATACAAGACTAGAAGCCTTCTCTCAGGAGAGGTATGTTATGGCCTCAGGACAGTAAGGACGGGAGTGGGGAGAGGCCTCTCCTTGCCACGCACAGGCTAGTGACAGGGGTGGCAGCCATGGTGACTTCTCAAAAGCTTCATCCCCTCTTTCAATGTGCCTGTGAAGTCCCCAACCCTGTGAGAAGCCAAAACTCATATAGTAGAGAGTGAGTCTTTCTGTTTCAGGACATGTCATGTGTTGGGAGGGCTCTGCTTAATTTGTCTGAATGAAGCACCAACAGAATGAGACAGAATCATTGTGAGGTGGACAGAAAGGAAGCTCTGTTTGAGACCTTGTTCTAGTCCTCAGATCTCATGCAGAAGCTGCGTGACATTTATGAAATCAAAGGGGCATCTGGGGGCCTGCTCACCTCATCTGTAAAATGCATACACAAGTAGTTTCATGACTCAAGCAGGGCCTGTGAAAATCAAGTCTGAAGCCCAAAAACCACCTCATAGTGAGGTGTCCAGACAAAACAACTTCTCAGCACTAGGTAGCCATTTTACAGGATGTTTCAAGTCTTTTTTTCACACATAGATTTGACTTAGCAATGAAATACAAGGTTACTGGAGGAAGCAAAATGGTCCCGCTGTAGTGACATTGCTCCCCTGGGTGCAGTGAACACAGAAGCTGGTGTGTTAAGATCTTAGTAGCTGAATGATGGAATCTGGTGATGGACCCTTAATCTCAGGGGTGGTGGTTCTGGAGTAGGAAAGGGCTGCAGATAGATATTTAAGATGATAGAACTTACTCTTTATGTCTCCTACTTTTGCAGGATCAGGGAGCGTAATAAGGCACCCCAGGAACGACATAGGGAGATTTGTGAGGACTACTACCCCTGTGAACTGTATGCTTTTCGCCATGGCTATGCTGCTGCTTACAGGCACTATTTTGGGAAGAGGAGGACTAAATAAAGGATGACTTGTCCCCACCCTGGGGCCTGGAGCCCAGGGTATCCTCCCAAAAAATGCAATGGCTCTGAAACCTATTCAGTTGCTTGTGTCCTTGTATGTTATCCTGCCTGCTGCTTCTCTCTCATGTAGCCATGCTAATTAGCGCTGAGCTGACATAGCAGAGATCAGAGAGAGTTCATGCTGTGGGTTTGTACTACACAATAAATTTCTGGTTTGATACCATCTTCTCATGAGTCACAGTATTTGGGGGGAGTATTTTCCATGAAGAAGCTGAGTTTGTCATAGAACATGGTGTGGATTATAGGAAAAAAAAACCCTTGCAGTAACGTGAGTTTGAAAGGGTCTGCAATGGGACTTGTTTCAAGGTCTGCAGTTGGCTTCTTTAGAGGCCATTGGCAAATTTCAGTTCCCAGTCTAAAGACAACTTGAAATGGGGTGGTGTTCTGAAGTCAGGGTGATATGTTCTTTGTGAAAATGAAATCTGTGACATCTTTCCTCAGTTCAGAAAGCTAAATTCAGAAGGCACTGTTTAATCTTTAAAACAAAGCTGTGGCAATAGTGACAGAAAAGAGGTGTAAATTGCATCCTGTCTGTCCAGCTACCCTCAGGTTCTGATGTAGTGTCCTCATGTAGAAAGGAGTGTGTGATCTGGTCATGACTCGTATTTACTTTTGGAGTACACTTTCATGCCTGTACTTCCACTTGGAATGATTCTGGTAGTGCTGGAGATGTGCAGAAACCAAAGGTGAAGAGGGGCTCCAGGTGGTAAATAAAAAAAATAAATCCAGTGTTGGGGGTTAATCTCCACTGTCTTCACCTAGAACAATTTTATTTCTCTGTTCATAACTCATTCAAAACAAAGGTGTGGCTTGATCCTGTGCACAGCATCTCCCAGCCCATTGAGAAGTGATCATGACCATTGTCAGGTTGTCACCACCAAGGCACCTTGCAGAACCCGTACCTAGGCCAAGAGGCACCAGTGCTGACATGCCCAAGAGTTCAATACTGCTCCAAGCTGGTCAGCAGCCACAGCAGCTTGGATACCCCTTGGTACAGGGTGTGTACAAGACATAACAGCTTCTATGTTGTCTCAGCACAGCTGGTTTCAATATTTGCATCTCCAGACTTCCCCTGAAGTGGGGAAGATTCATGGCACAATATCAAAGGCTATGAGGTATAAAGAAATTAAGCATAGAGCCAAATGTACCTGCCATATAAGAATCCCACATCTTCTTCCAAAATATGATTCAAAGCTTTGCCAACTTTGAAGAGGAACTGGAAAGAAATGTGATTTATTTATTGAAAACACTTCTGATAGGAAACTCCACCCTGACAATTTCTAAAGCTTTGTCCAAAGGAAAAAGCAAGAGAAAAATCAGTTTAGGGAAAACACCCATAAGGATTTGGTATATTTGTACCCACACTTGTTCTGCACGTTCTCAAGTAGGTGATCATGACCCAGAGCAAACCTTTCATACCCTAAAGTCAACACATCTGTAGTGTTTGGGTTTGACTTGACACTGTGACACTCCCAAAAAGGAAGGCAGAGGGCTAGTGCTGTCTGGGTCTGAGTCCAGAACTATCTGGCAATTCCAACCTCCCGTTTACCAGTATAAATAATGGATAACACCAGAGATTTCTGTGGGATTTCATTAGTGTAAGCAACAACAAAACATATTTAAGAGACTACATATTGGTTAGAAAGCTTGGGAAAAATTAGGGAGAGAAGTAAAGCTGTTTGGATTGCTAGAATTGTATATTTATATTCTCTCAAGTTTACTTTTGGAAGAATAACTTTCCTAGAATACCTATTATTTTTAGATATTTATTTATTTTGAAACTGTGGCTCCTTAAGATACTTTTGCTGGAAGTCTTTAGTATAAATATATTCAATCTTTCCTGAACTGTAGAAGAGTTAAACTGTTTTGGTTTTTTTGTCATTATTTTTTGATCCTGAAGTTTCTCTAAGCTAAAAGACAGTGTTTCTAGGGAATGGCGCAATCCCTAATGTCTCTGACTGCCTTTGGGAGCCTTTTAGGCTTTAGTTCTGTAACCTTTGGACATCGCCCGTGCACGTGGAGCTGAGGAGGGCTGGATGTCAAGTGGAGGAAGATGTGATCCATGTGCTGTGTTTGGGACATGACTTTGGAAACTTGGCTGGTGGGTTTGGGAAGTGGGGGTATTAGCAGAGAGGCTGTAGAAAAGCCCACGCAGAACTCTCGACATACCAGGCAACCACAGCCACCCAAGTCCTGAAGAACAAAACACTTTTGGAGTTACAAGGTTTATTTGATTTTTAGACAAAAGAAACCAAGGCAATAGCCTTCATACTAGGAAGATTTCCAGAAGAAAAAAGAAAGTAACCTCCAAAGATCCAACAGCATAAAAATCTCAGCTCTCTGCAGTGATTCATTGAAACTGTAAGAAGCAAAAACCTACTGGTGTTGGCACTATGCAAACTGCTTCATGGGTTTCTTAACCTTTTGTGGAATGGGTTAGGGTGGGGTAGGGAAAAAAGGTCACCGTTGGGTTCAGCTTGTTTGATTTTCCACATGAGAGTGCCATCATGCAAAAAGAGCTGCTCTACTACAGGGTGTGCTGGTCTTCCCTGGCTTTCTGGCAAGAAGCTGAATGAATTCCATATTAGTAATAAAATGGATTTGATTTTTTTTTTTTTTTTTAGTCCAGTTGTTTTTCTTCAACAGTCCCATCCAAAACCTCAGATAAAATCTTCTGGAAATGCCACAAATCCTGAGATAGATGTCCAAAAGTCAGCCAGGACCTGATATCTCCTGGCCCAAAGGACAGGCTTTGTTTTGGAGCTCAGATGCGGAAGCACAAGCCAGAGCCCTGATCTCTCCAGGCAATTGCAGAATATAAACTGCTGCCCAAAAGCAAGTGCCGGAGAACTGCAGTAACCTCTAGGAAAGCGCTGAGGTTAGGGAGACTAGCGCAGCCAAAGGAGACATGAGGAGTCTGCTGGCATTGCTGATCGTGACTCTGGCCCTGGCAGTGCTCTGCTGTTGTGAGAAAGGTAAGGGGAAGTCTTCCCGGGAAGGCTCACCGGAGCGCTGCTCAACCCTTGCAGCTTGCCACCAGCCTCTCGCGGTCTGGGAGAGACTTGCAGCTTCAGGGGGAGATGGTGTGTGTGCGCTGCCAGCCGTGGCAGGGTTTCAGGTCTCTGAGAGACAGATGGATGAGAGAGGGCTTGAGGTCCGACAAGCTCACCTCTCGCATTTAGCATTTAGGTGAACTGACAAAGGTACGGTTGATCGTAAGAGGGTTGAGCTGCAAGAAGGGTTGTGTCCACCACAGTGGGAGCAATTTTGTACCTTCTAGACATGGAATACTGTAGGATTACAGAGATAGGCACCGAGTCAAGCCTAGACCTGCTAAGAAATGTGGGATGTGGACAACTTCTGGAGGGAAAAATCCCTTCTGTCAGTGGTTAAGAGAAAAGGAGGTTGTCCCACTGAAATAAGAGCACATCACATTTGAAGGAGATTTAGCCATGGAGACTTCATGATCAAGAGACAGTACTGTAGTGGCAACTCTGTAGTTTTTAGAGAGGGAAGGGGGACTAAGATCAGAAAAACAAGTGTTTTTCCTTTACAACAGGAAGAGTGAAGCTGAGAAGAAGGCCCTGTCTTTTCTTTTGCTAATCCCATTCAGACTTAAATTTCATTCAGTCTCTGGCATCAGATATATCATGATTCAGTACTGCCAAATATACTTTGTTTGATCTGTCAGTTTCTCTCACACTTTCACTCTTGAATATATATATGCTTTTTTTTTAAGTAATTATTGCTATTTCAGATTGCTTAATGGCCTTGGAGCAACTTCTAAATTATTTAATTTTTTAAATTATTTTATTTTTTTAAATCCAAGGAATGTATACTTTGATTAAAAAGAGAACATAAGGCCAGAGTCATTCCTAACTTTTGGCGCTGTTTCCCTTTCCTATTCATTTCTCCTTAGAGTTTGGGAAATTCTCTTTCCAAAGATAGAGAAGATGCTCAGCTATCTTCAGGCTCTGTCCAAATTTGGGGTTTTGCTCAAATGTTCCTCTAACTCTTGCTGTCTCTGTTCTTAGCAAGGATGGGGAAAGAGATGGATGAAGGTCTTCCTCCAGCTTCCACAGTGGTTATATGGTTAATGTGTCAATCATTCTCAGAGGAATTTGAACTTAAACAAAACCGGTCACAGTGGGAGAATTTTGCTGTGGTGAAGTGGGTGCTAATAAAACTCTTTTTTTGGGAGGAAAAGACTTTCTGGGAAAGGGTGGAGCAAGGGGAGCTGGATGCACCCAACCAGTAGAGAGAAGGAGGACTCACAAACAAACTCTCTTCTGTCTGTGTGTCTTCCAGATCCTAAAGACCCTCTGGAGTATCCCAGCGCTGCCAGTGAGTATATCTGTGCAACCAACATTCAGCTCCAATCTCCTGCATCTGATTTCCTTCTTCTCTTTGCTTGGTTGTGAGCAAGAACCATGCTTTGTCCCTCTAGCAGCTCCCCGTTCCTTCCCTCAGTGCTTCAGTCCCTGAGGTGCATTAGCACCTACAGCAAACCGAGGGGCTGCGTTTCACAGCCATGGGGGCAGGAGACCCCAGGGAGGTCAGCCCCCCTGCACCTGCAGCCAAGAATTGTGAACACACACTAGGGTGTGCTAGTGCCATAGCTGGCATCTCCACAACCTCTGAGAAGGCCCCAGGCATGACATGAGAGCTGCAGATGCTCTACGAGGTGATGTGGCTCTCACAGCTTCTCTGAGATGGCTTCTGAGACCTTTCCAAAGTGACTGTTGCATCCCCAGACTGTTGAGAGAGCAGAACTTGCCCCAGGGCCTGCAAGCACTGGTCTTTTGGATCTGCTGAGCTGTCAGCACGGTGTTCAGGATTATACATCAGAAAGGTTTGGTGCCACATGGCAACAGGCTAGGACATCCCTGCCAAATCCTACAACCCAGAGAGCCTGAAAGCAAGCACCTTCCTTGGCTGCCCCTGAGAACTGCAGTCCCTTCTGTCAGGTCACCTGGGACATGGGGATTTGCACACAGCTTTTGCAGCAAACTGATCCTGGCAGAAATCTGTATGGAAAATCCCTTTTGCTGTTCACTGTCTCTCCTTTCTCACACCTTGAAGGATAATGTTGCTGCTGAGGAGCATGAAAGCTGGTGCTTCTCCATAGAGCCAACACAAACACAGATTGGGAAAGAGAAAAAATGGGAAGAGTGTTCAGGGAAAGGTGGTGATTTCTGACAGCTCGTGAACCGGCAATTTCTGTGTAGTCAGTGTTTTGGTCCAGACTAAATCCCTGCTTGCTAGAGAAGGAGCACCTCTCACCTGCCAAACAGAAACACAAACACCCCACAGTGATGAGGGGAGACCACAAACCCCACCATCTCCCCACCAGCAGATATTTTGGGACCAGCTTTTTTCCCCAGAGACAGTGAGAGTTTGCCAGTTATTGTGCTGAAGCACATAGCAGTGTGCAGCTGCCTGTGTTGCTGGTGTGCCCAGCATCCATGCACAGCTCTGCCGGTGCAAGTCTATCCCGTGGAGAGAGGCTGTGTGGTGCTGAGGTCTCAGTGGGGATGGAGGTGTGACATGGCTCTACCTGCTGTTTGTGGAGTGCTCCATAGCACCCCGGTGTTTGCACAACCACAAATCCCCATAAAATAAGTGACCGAGATGACATGGTGTTTTAGTGGAGACCAGGGACCAATGCAGCCATGGCAGAAAGATCTCTCATGTTTTCCAAGTCCTGAACAACAGGCTCTTCTTACCTCCTCGTGGTATTTCTCTCTTGGTGATGTTTACCATTGTTACTTCATGCCCTTAACCTTTCATGGAACCCCACACATGTGAGCAGTGGTATTTCCACACACCACTGGTTGCTTTTGGCTCTTTAGAGGCATTTTTAAGGCCTGGTGGCTGGTATCTCACCTCACTCTCAGTCTAAGTCGAACTATAGAAAGGAAACCAAGACTGAAATAAGCGGGCTAAGGAGAGTGGGTGCCATTCCCTTCCTTTTCTCGTTATTCATATTTTATGCTGTCGTCACTTTGCCTTCTGCACCTTTGTTGTGGACTATGGCATGTGATAAGAATATGGAATTTATGAAAGAAAGGGCCCTTGCTCCATGTAGATGTGCAGGTTGGAGTGAAGAGAGCCCCCTGCTGTTGGGCTTTTGAGTGGACAGTGGGGTGGGGGAGAGGTGAATGGGCCATTAGGATGGTTCATGCCAGTCATCTGTTTGTGAAGAGAGTAGACCATCCATTTTCAGAGGTTAAACTGGTCTCTGTTTCTCATAGACCATGGATGTGCACCTCTAACCCTCTATGCCCTCTCTTGGTAGGCATCAAGATTAAAAAAGAAGTTGCCAATGCCTTTGTGAAGAGACAGAAAAGATCCACCCTGTATGAAAGGTGAGTCAGGCGAGAGAACTGGACTCGGGACCTTTCTGAAGAGGGCCTAGGAAGGCAACAGGACAAGGCATTAATTTATTGCACATCTATGCTATTATTTTCATGTGCTGAAGAAAAAAGGCTGTAGGAGATAAGTATTTATTGCTAGAGAAATGGTTCAATTTTTATAAATATCCTTTTGAGACCTTATAGCTGGACCCTGATATTTCTCCTGGAGAGGAAAATGGACAGGCTGTCTGGGCTAGCCATGAGGACAGTGGGATACAAGTTAGAAGCTGCCATAACCTGCAGGGTTGTCAGAGACAGTTTCATGGACAATGAGCATCACAGAGCCTTGGTCATAGTCTTTGGCACCCTACAAAGAAAGCTCACGTCTGCTGCAGGGATGAGGCTGGTTCGGAATGGCTGTTCTTTCTGAAGCTGTAGATCCCACATCCATTTGTGCAGAAATCACGGTCTCAAAGGTTTGGAGAAGTCCTGGCTGTAAATATTTGGAGAAAACTGCTGTCACCAAAGAATGGTCTTCACATATTTCCTGGCAGAGGCTGTGAAGCCACTATCTCATGTAGGCCTCTGCAAAAAGGATTTTTATTTAATTTGTCATTGGACTGGAAGGATAATATTGGGGTTTAGATAATAGAAGATTGGGAGGCCCTATCTCTGGAAGAGAGGATTGAAGTATCATAGCAGGGGAATTGGCTGATGTTGAAACCTATAGTGATTCAAAAACAAGATGAAATTCACTGACTGCTCCCTTATAGGTGGGGCACTGTAAGAGGAATTTCTGCTATAAGCATTACTCAGGAAGTACTGAGGTAGGCAGGCAGCTGTTATTTAATCATGAGGTAAGGTCAGTCTGGAAATATTGGGTGCAAAAAAATGGAATTCAAGGGTGCTACAGGGAATAACCAGTACAGAAAGTAACAGTTAATGGATATTGGTGGGACTTTTCCTGTAGCATAGTGTACAGTCATCAAGAATGACAAACCAAACTTGGAACAGGAGTTGAGAAGGGCATCTAGAATGTATAGCCGGGACTAAAAGATTTGTGTTTGCTTAACCAGTGTCCTGATGGGGGGAAGGGATAATGTTGCTGTCAACAGCAGAATTGAGGGTGAAGAAGCAGAAGAGAGTAACTCCTTAATCTAAAGGGAAATAATAGCTATCAGCAAAGTGAAAAGACATTGAGAGAAAATAAGTGAGCAATAATTGAATAAGTAAATAACAATAACAAAGATTCTTGGGTAGTTGGTGGATGAGACTGGGGGTAAAAAGCCCATCCAAACCCAACTGCTTCTGTGATCATCTTTGATGATAAAATCTCAAGATCAATTGCTTTAGGTTGGCTTCAGTTCCAGTTTTTCCCCAGCATTAATCCAGTAGTCTACCCCCATGTAAGTACATGTTTAACTTACCATAAGAATTGCTCTGTTGGGGCCCTATTGGGAATCTCTCTTCTCATCATCATGTCTGGGGCGTGAACCCTCTCCAACTGCACTGGTTGAATTTGCAGAAAGGCATTTCTTTCTTTGTCTACTGCAGGTACTCTGAGTATTACAAAAATCCAATGGAGTGGATGCACGAGCGTTGTGAAAACTACCCACCCTGTGACTATCTCACTGACCAAATAGGATTTCCCATGGCCTACTACTATTCCTTTGGGGCATACTAAGGGGCAGTCACTCCATTCATTTTCCTTGGGACCATCTGAACCCTGCAGGAGAAAATGTTGTGGGTGGGAAGGAGAGAAGAAAAACATCTAGACTGGGGACTTCTTCCATCATCTCCCTATCCATCTGGAATGCCAAGGCAATAATTATCCCACTTACTGAGCTTCCATTAGCTTTCTTCTTTTAATCAAAAATGTTTCTCTTCAGTCATCTTTTGTGGTATTTTGAGCTTCACCAGAAATGAGTGAGAAGACTCGGTTTTACCTCCTTCCATTTGAATACATGATGCAGTAAGTGATTCCTCTCAAAAAATCAATTTATTCCTTAGAAATGGAACAAGACCTATTATTGTACTCTTCTACAAAATGCAGAAGGATTATAGGAAGAGAATGTCACAACATGTGTAAATGTGATGGAACTGATCCTGCTTACTGGGAAGAAGGCAGAATGGGGCTGCCTCCTGGTACAATGATGGGGAAAGTTCTGTATTTTCAGGTAGTATAATCAACATAAATAAGGTCCAGTGTAGGATCATTTTGTAAAGATAGAAGTGAGGAAATACCATTACATAGCCATTCTTCTGATTATTCTGTGACAAAACTCGCCTGTATAGTGACAACAGATAAATCCCAAAAGGTATGTTTAAGGAGTATTTTTAGATGAGCTCTTCCATTTGTTGCATTCGATGCCAGTCTGTAAAAAAAGTAACTTGGAAATCTCTTTAGTTTTTGTTACAGTTGGTTTCTGGTGAAACTGAATACCCAAGCAAAAGAAAAACATAATCTGTTCCTCTCTGATGCTTTAGCAGTTATGCTTGAAGTAAAAGTGTTTAAGCAACTAAAACAAACAGACAAACAAACAAACAAATAAACAAACCACCCAACACCACAAAACAAACAAAAAAAAAGGAAAAATCCCCACCAAATTAAAAAAAAANATTCCCTCTGCACTACATCTTTCTGTTCTCTGGTATGAATATCACACCTCATCAACTTTCTGAACAGCCTCCTTTGAAGTGCTCTGTCAGCTTTCCTTCCCTTAGAGGTAGAGAGCAGATCCCACCTCCAAGGACAGGGACTGCTGACCCTCAGGAGACTAAGAAAGACTGAATCTCTCTGGTTGCGTGTAAACTGCTGCAGTCACCGCAACTGCTCACTGCAATAAATACTGCTTACGTAAAGCAGGTTGGTGTGCTGCCTCTCTCTGTTCCTCTGTACAACATTTATCTGTGGTTATGGATTCCTACAACATGAAACCTGCTCCAATGAATCCTGCAGAGCAGGATCCAGGTGCATGAGACTTCCTCTCAACTCCCATGCCTCACTGTGAATTAGAAGTGACTACATTGAAGTTCAGGTCACGATCCCAAGTACACAGTGACAGTGAGGCAGAGGAGTGCTAGGCTTTTCCTCACTCAGCATCTACTGAGTTCAGCATCTCTCTGAAAGACTTTGTGCTGAAATAAGGTCATGGGCTAAGTCCAACAGAGATGGCTTCTGATGTCAGCGTGAGCATCTCTTGTTTGGCAACTTCTATGACTTGCTCCTCAGTCAAGGAGAAGACAGCAAGTACCTCTGCTTGTCTAGGCCAAGCACCTGGGACTGGTTCTCCTCTTGACATAAACTATTGGGGCTTCACTTCTCACAGCAAAACTCTCCTCTGAACACCATCTAGTAAAAATGAACAAAGTGCTCACTGAAACCAGTGGAACCTTGGCTAGGAAAAATACTCAAGAGATTAGTGAAGCTCCAATACCTGCTGTAGTGACAAGTTAGAGGAGGGGAGAGGTTTGTTGTAGTGTGGGTTTGTTTGCTTCAAGTAAAATCAAAGTCAAGCCTCCTGCCTGTATTTGAATCTTCCTGCTGGATTTGTATTTTTCTCTCCCTTTCATATTTCTTCTGGGAAGTTGCATATGCAGGACTTGGTCTGTGTCAACTACTCTGTGTCACCAGGTGTCTGCATGGGCTGAGGTCAAAACGGCCTTTGGGGATCTGAGTTCAGGAATCAGATGATAAATTTACTGCTGGGATGGAGTTGCTGGTTTTTCATCTTTTTCGATGCAGATCTAGGGACCATTCTAAGTCCTCTGCTGCCATCTTACGGGCATTGCCACCATGCGAGAAAGAGACGGCTACGTTGCCTTTGAAGCTCTGGAAAACGCCAATCCAGTGGGCTTTCCTCTTCCTTCACGTCATACTACGACACATATAGTGAGGTCAGAGGGGAAGAATAGGGCCGTAATCCGCAACTGGATTATGTGCAGCTGAATTGACCATGACACTAGCACTCCTGGGGGGATGTTTGTCCTGATTATAAAGTTCCCACCGGAGCCTGGCCCAGTTTAGTTCCTTTTAATCTCTGTCTGAAGAGGGGAGGAGAGGCCTCTGAATAAGTTCACAACCCCTTCTCTGGACTTGCTATGAGCAATCGAAGAATAGATTTCTGAAATACAGCCCAAGATGATAGAGAAATTTCAAGAAAGAGTAGATAGATTGCATCTATCACTTTGCATCATCATTTATGTCATTGTCTCATATTGCAAAGTTAATCAGAGGGCTGGAGCATCTCTCCTATGAAGGCAGGCTGAGAGAGTTGGTGTTAATCAGCTTGGAGAGAGAAAACTCTGGGGAGTTTTCAGCCTTCCAGAACCTGAAGGGGCCTATAAGNTCCAATAGAATAAACTTCATGAAATAAACAAAACCAAAATCACTTCAAGGCTGAATTGAGGTTGGGTCAACATTTGGTTTATTCAAGGCAACTGCTATCTCCTTTGTGTGTGTGTGTGTATATATATGTATAATATATATATAATTATATATATNTTGCCCAGGGAACTGTGGCTGCTCCCTCCCTGGAGGTGTTCAAGGACAGGTTGGACGGGGCCTTGAGCAGCCTGGTCTAGTAAGATGTGTCCCTGCCCATGGCAGGGTGGTTGGAACTCGATGATCTTTGAGGACCCTTCCAGCCCAAATCATTCTATGATTCTATGATTACCAATGGCTGCAGATACTGTCAGTGGCATAAGCTGGTGCAGTACTATAGATCACTTTGAAAATAACCCAGTATGAGACCTTTATGTCATGTCTCATCCTATTTCAGCAATATTAAGCAAAATGCTTTCTGTCCGCAGAACCACAGAATTGAATACAATCATAAAATTGTCTTGGTTGGAAGGCACCTTACAGATCATTAAGTCCAACCATCAATCTAACTTGCCAAAATCACCACTAAGCCATGTCCCTAAGCACTGCATCTACCGGTCTTTTAAATACCTCCAGGGACGGAGACTCCACCACCTCCTTGGGCAGCCTGTTCCAATGCCCAACAACCCATTCTGTGAAGAAATTTTTCCTAACATCCAATATAAACTTACCTTCGTGCAACTTAAAGCCATTTCCTCTTGTCTTGTAACTTGTCACTGAGAGAAAAGGTCAGCCCACACCCCTCTACAGCCTCACTTCAGGTAGGTGGAGATAGTGATTAGGTCTCCAAGCACAAACATATTTTTTGCCAGGGAATCACACCAAGACCTCAAGTGCCCCCTCACCCAGTCAATCGGTAGCAGGCAATGGAAAACACATTTCACTTCTTTCTAGCCAGAACAAAGCCTTGACATGTTCTCTTGGCTTTTTTGTCCACAAAGAAGATGTGTCAGCAGCCATGGAGCTTCACAGGTGGGTAACTCACTGTCATTATTTGGAAGGTTGATTGGAAAGCAGCTACTGGGAAGGGACTAGTCGCAGTATAGAATTTGTATTTGCACACCATTTCTGAGTATTTTTAATGTAAACATTTCAAAGGTGCCACTCTGCAGTGATGTAAGGGTAGGCTTGACAGCACATTATTAGAAACCAGAGGGATCTAAGGAGGAGAGGGTCAGTTACGTTATCTCTGATTCCAGATGGGATCCCGACCTGCCCTACATTTCTGTGTTGACTTTATCACAGCTCTGCACTTCTTCAAAAGGGGTTTTTAAGCTCCTCCTGATGAGGGAGGGTGTTCCACCTCATCCTGACACACCGTTTCTCCGGAGAGGACTGCCTTAGACTTCTCCAAGCCTGAGTTTTCTTCCTTTTTGCAAGAACAAGAGTACCAGATGCCTTGGAATTAAGAGAATTATCATCATGAAGGACATCTACACCAGCTGGAGTTGGAAAAATCAGACCTGNTTAATCAGAGGGCTGGAGCATCTCTCCTATGAAGGCAGGCTGAGAGAGTTGGTGTTAATCAGCTTGGAGAGAGAAAACTCTGGGGAGTTTTCAGCCTTCCAGAACCTGAAGGGGCCTATAAGAAAGCTGGGGAGGGACTTTTTGGAAGTGCATGTAGTGATAGGATGAGGGGGAAAGGTTTTAAATTGGAAGAGGGTAGATTTAGATTGGATATTAGGAAGAGATTCTTCTCTATGAGGGTGGTGAGTCACTGGAACAGGTTGCCCAGGGAACTGTGGCTGCTCCCTCCCTGGAGGTGTTCAAGGACAGGTTGGACGGGGCCTTGAGCAGCCTGGTCTAGTAAGATGTGTCCCTGCCCATGGCAGGGTGGTTGGAACTCGATGATCTTTGAGGACCCTTCCAGCCCAAATCATTCTATGATTCTATGATTACCAATGGCTGCAGATACTGTCAGTGGCATAAGCTGGTGCAGTACTATAGATCACTTTGAAAATAACCCAGTATGAGACCTTTATGTCATGTCTCATCCTATTTCAGCAATATTAAGCAAAATGCTTTCTGTCCGCAGAACCACAGAATTGAATACAATCATAAAATTGTCTTGGTTGGAAGGCACCTTACAGATCATTAAGTCCAACCATCAATCTAACTTGCCAAAATCACCACTAAGCCATGTCCCTAAGCACTGCATCTACCGGTCTTTTAAATACCTCCAGGGACGGAGACTCCACCACCTCCTTGGGCAGCCTGTTCCAATGCCCAACAACCCATTCTGTGAAGAAATTTTTCCTAACATCCAATATAAACTTACCTTCGTGCAACTTAAAGCCATTTCCTCTTGTCTTGTAACTTGTCACTGAGAGAAAAGGTCAGCCCACACCCCTCTACAGCCTCACTTCAGGTAGGTGGAGATAGTGATTAGGTCTCCAAGCACAAACATATTTTTTGCCAGGGAATCACACCAAGACCTCAAGTGCCCCCTCACCCAGTCAATCGGTAGCAGGCAATGGAAAACACATTTCACTTCTTTCTAGCCAGAACAAAGCCTTGACATGTTCTCTTGGCTTTTTTGTCCACAAAGAAGATGTGTCAGCAGCCATGGAGCTTCACAGGTGGGTAACTCACTGTCATTATTTGGAAGGTTGATTGGAAAGCAGCTACTGGGAAGGGACTAGTCGCAGTATAGAATTTGTATTTGCACACCATTTCTGAGTATTTTTAATGTAAACATTTCAAAGGTGCCACTCTGCAGTGATGTAAGGGTAGGCTTGACAGCACATTATTAGAAACCAGAGGGATCTAAGGAGGAGAGGGTCAGTTACGTTATCTCTGATTCCAGATGGGATCCCGACCTGCCCTACATTTCTGTGTTGACTTTATCACAGCTCTGCACTTCTTCAAAAGGGGTTTTTAAGCTCCTCCTGATGAGGGAGGGTGTTCCACCTCATCCTGACACACCGTTTCTCCGGAGAGGACTGCCTTAGACTTCTCCAAGCCTGAGTTTTCTTCCTTTTTGCAAGAACAAGAGTACCAGATGCCTTGGAATTAAGAGAATTATCATCATGAAGGACATCTACACCAGCTGGAGTTGGAAAAATCAGACCTGTCCTTACAAATAGTGGGCACACTTCTACCAGTAAATTTTGTTTGATTTGATTAATAACTTCTGAGTTGCTGTAAGAAGCTGATGAATGATCTTTAATTGAAGAATTAAAGGTTGCCAAAACCTCAGTACAAATTGCAAGCTGCAGAACTTTCCAGATCAAGATAAAAAGGGAATAAACCAGATGTAAATGACCTCTACTTGGTCTCAATGTTCTTTATAGTGTCTTGGATGGCCTCCAGGATACCAGTGCTGCTGTCCAGCCTTCTGTTGCTGATCTTCTTGCAAAGGCTGGTAAGAGTGGGTAAAAATGTTCTTTATTTGATATGGTGAAATTGTTCATCCTATCAAAATAAACTTCCCTTTCCTTTCTCCTTTCCTTTCTCCTTTCCTTTCTCCTTTCCTTTCTCCTTTCCTTTCCTTTCCTTTCCTTTCCTTTCCTTTTGTTGTATTTTTCCCTTTCATTTGAAACATTCTTTAGGGAGCTCTTCTGCTTTCAGTTGCTCTGTTTCATTTCTCACCTGTGTTCATTCCTTTTAACTACTTGGTTGGAAATTTCCTCTCATTTGGAGCCAGAAGCTTCCTCAGGATGTGTTTGGGAGTAGATCTTATGGAATATTTCCTCTCATTTTCCAGACTGTCTGAGCTGAAGCTCTGACAAAAGCAACGTGGTTTTGGGTAGGACTGATAATATTTCTCTGTTACCTGCGACTGTTTTAGCTTCTGCTCAAAGCAATTAAGGTATCATGGAGAAATAAAGTGGATCCCTGTGTAGTTTATGGGCTTATACTGTCAGAGGCTAAGAAAGGTATCAATTTGGTCGCGTGTCTAGGTTGAATATCTGAGATGATATGAATATTTACTTGTAGGATTCAACTATCAGCTGACCACAGTACCTGACTAGTCTCCTATGAGATCAAAAAGCAAAAAGAACAATGTCACAACTCACACCATTTCTTAGATCTTATTACCTAAGGTTTTTATTAATTAGAAAAGGTAGAAGCAGATAATGTGTGTGCTGTTTCATAGGCAGAATATATTCTAAGTTATTTTCCTGTTATACCATCTAGTTGTGTTTATCTTTACTCATTTGTATAATCTTTATTTATATGTCAAGTCCAGTTGTCATCACTGAGACAAACTGGATGAACAAAAGGTTTTGGCCCACTGCTACTATGTTGTCCTTTACTGAACATCATTCTCTGGAGCCAAAACATGACCAACAGGTATGACAAGATGGGAAGAAGAAATTCACCTCTGAAAGTGTTAAGGCTGTTCTGGCCCTAGCACATTGTTTTGCTTATTCTTTTCCTCTTCCAAACCACTTATTAATCATGAGTGGGATATTGAAATAAATGGACCACGGGACAGTCCTGCAGGCTCTATACACTTGTCCTCTGAAGGGCCAAGTCTCTTGAAGATTTTAATGCCACTGGTCCACATCAAACAAGAGTCTGGTATACTGGCCGGCATTTACCTGAAGTAAGGCTTGGGCAATAACCTGAGGTTGCTCATCTTGTCAAAGATGCCTACCTGCTGTGCTTGCTCTGTCAGTAATGAAAAAGAGACAAGGAGAGGGTAGGGGAAAGCTTGGCTTGCATCCACAGCGATACACACTTCTGATGCTAATCTGTGTTTGCTTTTATGTTGGCAGGTTGTGTCCCACCTCATGATGGATATGGCTCTGCATTCCTTTGATGACCAGTATCTGGGGTGCAGAGAGCAGATGATGGAAGAACTGGAGCGAGAAGACTATTTTCAACAGGAAGTAGCTGCTAACAAGGATTATTTAAGTCTCTGGAAGAAGGCTCAGGAGGCTTTGTTAAAGAGCCCTGTAGGTCTCCTGAGGGAGATGCATGAGAGTCATGCCATAGTCCTCATGGCTTACACCATGAACTCTTCCCTGCACTCTCAGCTGAACTGGGCCACATCTACAGCAGGAAGCTCTCCAGAGCACTACAGACACAACTTCAGTTTCATATGTATTCACTTCTACCTCACGACTGCTATCCAGATAATGAAGCAATGGCAGAGCAGCAAGGAGAGCGTGGGGAAGCGTAAGTGCTACCGTGTGCACAGGGGTGTAAAAGACTTGTATATGGAGGCCGTGGTAGGCAGCAGGGTGCGATTTAGCCGTTTCACCTCCACTTCCCACCTCTGGAATGAAGCCCAGAAGTTTGGGAATGAAACTTTATTCACGGTGACCACTTGCCTGGGAGCAGCTGTGCAAGGGTTCCCTTACTACACATCTGAGAAGGAAGTCCTCATCCCCCCTTATGAGATATTCCTTGTCAAAAGCTTCTTTCGGACACAGCATGGTAACCGGCTCCATCTGCATTCTGTGGGGAACTACAGCAAGTACCACTGCCAGCTTATAGGAGGTATGGTACCCCCTTTCATGCAGGGAGTGTGTGTGTGCAGGGCCACCTGGTGTCAGGCACCCCAAGCAGCCCTCACCAGCTGCACCTACATACGGCCACGCTCAAGCCCAAATCTGTAGCTTGCCCCACTGTGTTTGCCTACAAAAGCTACTTGAACCAGTTTTCAGCTGTTTGTTGTCAATCCTGGGAGCACCTCACAGCTCACTAAAGATGAATCCACCTGATACACAGCAGGTCTCCTGGGTCTTTGTAGCCTCCCTTTATGCCATCTAACATTGCCAGGAGGTTGTAGGACATTTGGGTTCCCGGAGTTACTAGTGCGAGTGCAAATGAGATTTGCAAGCCACTTGAATTCAGATATTTATTCTGGTAGCCTGCAATGCTGCTATACTTCAGACCTCAGGACTGTTCTGGGCTTTGATCCACTACTATTCTGGCAAGATCATGTAAGTGAAAACTACTGTTACTTAAGTGGGACTCTCTCACCTGTGTCAGAAAGGAGGAAAGGTAACCTGGCAAAGCACACATGGTGAGTTTCCTGGTTTCAGAGACAACTCTATGCTGGAGGACCTCACTGGGCTTGTCCCACATCACTGTCCTCCTGTGAGTCCACCATCAATACAAGACTCTTTTGTCTCTTTGTACAATAGGGTGTCAATGCAGCCTTTGAGCACAAAACAATCATTCAGGAATGAGAGTTGAGTCTGTACCTAAGACTGGAAAAAAAATACTCTTGGGAAAAGGCTGCATTAGCAAGTGGAGAAAGCTTTAGGCAGCCAAAAAAGTTCTAAATTACTGCTCTCTCGACTCTCTTTCAGACTCAAGAAGCAAGAACAGTGGTTCCAGTGTCCTCGCCTCTGCTGTTCTTACTAGTGTAATTGGAGTTTTCATGTGCTTGGCCCACAACAACTGATTCTCTGGTTGCTTCCACATACATACACTTCAATAACAGGTAAGAAGAACTCACGGGAAATCAGTCTCTGGAGTTCTTGTTGTTACAGAAGGTTCAAAGCTCCCTTTGCTTTCAGCTGCAGTTCTCCAGCTGAGACTGGAACATTCAACCTGGAACATTCTGACATTCTCTTGACCCATACGGGTAGGAGGGTGGTTATCTCTGGTCCTTCTGTAGAGCAGGTTGGTTACACCCCCCACTGTAGGTAGCTTTTCCCTTAGGTGTTCAGGACAAGGACGTTGGATGCTACAGATCTCTTAGTGTCTTTATTTTTAATTAGAAAGACTGGGGGATGCAAAAGGCACCATGGTGGCAAAGTCAAGTGGGTAACCGTGCAGCCTTGCGTATCTCCTTTGAGTGCAGGGTCCCAGGGGACAGTAAAGTCTGTGGCTACTGCATAGGAGTCTGTCCCCACTGCATGACCCCATGCACCTAAGTCATAGCTCTCATCTCGAGATGACTCTCTGCAGCTCACCCATGGGGCACAGAAGCAAAAAGATGCCTTGAGACAGGAACTTGGCAGCAGAGGATAATGGGACTTGTCAGGCCTGACTTCAGCTTTCATGTTTGATTACAGTATTTCTTCTGAGAAGCTCAGGCAGATTCTGTGCTCATATGTTCATAACAGTCCTCTAGTGACTGATGAATACACATTGGTCATTGCACACTGAAAGGAAGGAGAGTGCCTGTGGAACCCACTGCTGTCTTCAAGGATGTGACTGAAATTCATTCACGTGCCTTTATACTTTGTTAGACTGCAGTGTGTAATGCTGGAGGTGGAATCAACATCACAAACTGGATTCAGAACTTATAGACTCCTCTCACTTTTATGTGTTCATTTAGTTGTTCTGGAGCCCTAAACACCCGACCAGGACAGCTCTGAAGTTCTCCCATCTCAAAAAAATAACACTGTAGAAATGATAAGCAACATTTTCAGCCTGCAATTCCTCTTTCTAACATGCCTTGCTTACTTCTTTACCCCTGGTTCCTCACGCCCACCAACACTAGCGCTGGG
This sequence comes from Heliornis fulica, assembly GCA_013399135.1. Classification (NCBI taxonomy): domain Eukaryota; kingdom Metazoa; phylum Chordata; class Aves; order Gruiformes; family Heliornithidae; genus Heliornis; species Heliornis fulica. The sequence goes on from VXBZ01005968.1 coordinate 177,831, forward strand.
CTGAGACTACACCTGATCCCAAGCGACTAGTCATGGTGATTTAACCGTGCAGTGAAGTCATCAAATAATTGAACTGAAACTCACTGACACATTTCTGGAACTATCTCAGCTGTCAGACACTGCTGATACTGGCAGGAAGCTGGAGTGTTGTATTCACCACCCCTGTCCAAAACAGTTCGCAACAAGTTCTCTCTCTGAACATAAGAGGACTACACAAGCTGCCAATTAGCTGGTTAATCAAAAATAAGGATATCCAAAAGCACATGTGTGGACTACCTGACTCTCAGAGCAGCTCCACATAAGCTTGGTGCTGCCATTGCCTTCGAAATCCTGGGGCAAGGAATGCAGAATATAGGCAAAGGAGAAATACTGGCATTAGAAGTGCAGGCACTTAAGGAATCTAGATGCCTTCAGGCTTCAGCAGGTTAAGGCTCAGCCTCTTGTGTATCATTTAGATGTCCGTAATGGCTGAGGCCATCATCTAATCATCTAAAACCTATTAACATGTTTCATGGAACTGAGCTACTGCCCCTGAAATCCTGATACATGCTTGCCCAGGCAGCTAAAATAGATTTAATGAAGAACTATTTCACTATTACCTTGGTTTATATCTATTTTTCATGCTACTTTCTTTTTGCTTTTGCCTTACCAGTGATGTCAAATAATGAGTTGTCACATCTTGATTTTAACCCCTAAATGCTCAAAGACACCAAACCCCGTTCTCAACAAAGAATGACAGTATTGCAAAGAGCTGCTGCAGATACAACTTTTATGTGTGTTCAAACATGTTTGAACTATTTCCTATGTGAGAATTACAGGAATCAAGATGGGTTTCTGACACATCAGCACATTTATCTCTGTTGCTGCTTATCTGTTATCGCTGGGATGCAGGCTTCAACAGTTTTAACAAAGGTTTGTAAACCTTCACAAGGTGGCTTCAACACCCTGAAAGCCTCCTCCAGGTAGTCAGCTACTATTTTCAGGCTTTTCTTTATGAATCTGTGTCCTTGAAGGATAGCCCATAGGAAAACAATAATTGAAGAGGAGGGTAGAGAGTGAAGCCTGAACTGTTGTATTTTTCCACTTGAGGAGGAGCTGTCTTCTGTGGCACTTGGCGTCTCATTTTGTTGCAGCATCTTCACAATATCATCAGAATCCATGAGAAGTTCTGACACCTGGAGGGATAAGGCAGGTGAACTCAATAACTGATGAACAGCAGACTCCACCAGGTCATGGAAATTACCTTGTTTCAACATCGCTGCAACGAGTACACCTGTGATTATTTCTACAACTCCCTTGTAACTCTCATAAATTCCTTCACTGCAGTGATCTTGTCCTGCAGGGTGGTGTTGGGACCAGCAACCTTGGCATACAAACTTTGACTGATGCTCTTCTATACATATTTGCCTTTTGTCTCCATAGAGGCTTGCATCTCTTTCAAAGCACTGACCATGAGCTGCAGGTTCTCTTTAATGCTGAAGTTTTCTTTTACTGGCATGACGGGGAAGTTGGTGCCAAGATGCGCATTGAGGAGTCGGAATATTGCATTGGTTGAAGAGACATAGATGTACACCAAGTCATGCAGATTCTGGCAGGCCGTGACCAGTCTTTCTTTACCACTCTTAAAACCAAGGCAGGCTAACATTTCTGGAGCAGGGTAGCAGGGTCTGACTCTGAAAAGCAAACAGACGAAATCCCCAAAACACCGGGAAAGAAAGCTGGATATATTTTCAGCTAGAATGTTATGTTTCTGAAACCAATGTTAAAAATTATCAACCCACCTCACCCATCCTCCCCCAAGACATTACAGTAAGAAGAAAACACACCAAAAAAGCTCTTTGTCAGCTTTTGCAGGGGTCTTACTAAGCAGGCCAGAAGAATGTGATGTTAACAGCTGCAAGTACTGTTACGCTTATGGCTGCAGGAAGGGTGACTCAGGCCTTTAGCACGAAACCTGAAAAGCAATCTAAGTGCTGTAAGTGAAGAATTCTTTCCTTTTTGGTGTTTATTGGTAAATTTATGGGAGTCCTAGCAAACAATCTACTTTACACCTTCCTTTGAACTGTACTCCAGTTTGTATATACTGGTGGGTCTGCATAGAATTAAACTGATATTCTAGGGAGAGAGAACAGACACAGCAAAGTCAAATCCATCAGGCATCTTCAAGAGACAAAGTCACTGAAGACTGAGTAATGCAATGTTTTGCCAGGCTAGTTTTATGTGAAGTGACCCACATCTGTCAGCTCATACAGCTGCAAGATGTTGCAAGCATCCCTTGATAGGTGGAAATACAAAACATTCTCCTTGCTTGGACTCTCATCTTGCTATTGTTTTGGCTACTAAATAAGTTACGTCCTGTTCACACCTAAGAGTTCTCACAAGGCAAACTGCAAGTGTAGTCCTGGGACAGCTCACGGCTGAGGGACTGCTCCTTGTTGCCTTTGCTTGTGCCAGAGCCCTGGAAAGCCAGACTGGTTGCAGTAGATGTTTCATTAGCTACTGCTGTGGTTAGATGTGCAGTTGAATGTGTCCAAGCAATTGCAACTCCCCATCCCTCTTCATACATTTAAAAACTTTTCTCTCAGTGCTCAGCTCAAGTCTCTGCCTCTCCTTCTTTCCCTTCCTATGGCAAAAGTGGCCTCAAATTGTGTGAAATTACAAAATCCATCTTAGCCTCCACTGCTGCTCAGCCAGAGCTGTCTCTGGGGCTCCACACCACTTTGTCCAGACTCAAGGTATAAGAGGAAAGGACCTGTCAAATAGCAGCAAAGAAGGATGACAGGCACTCCAGATTAACTCCTTCCCTTAAATATAGTAGGTTTGAAACAACAGCTATTAGTCTGTCCAAAAGACCTGGAGTAAAGCAGGGACAAAACTTCTTGCTTAGTGTTTAAATTATTTTTTCACGCTCCAAATGATAGAGTCTCTAGAAGAAAATAATTTGCATCTAGAGCAAACCTTGAAGACCTGAAATCAGTTTTAAGCCTACAGAATGTATAACAGAGGCAGTTGCCAGCATCATCAGTTCAATTCAGTCCAATATTGGAAGAAGTATTTCAGAACTACATGGTACTCTCAGCTAATAACACGAGTCATGACTAATTGATGATTGCAGAAATGGAATAGATCATTAATGTTCTCTCTGAGCTCATCTTCTCATGCTTACAGCTCCAAAAATAAGGAAAGTTCTGTACTCTGGCTCTAGTCTGAATACAATAGCTCGGACTTCAGTGGAAAGCAAGCTGGCAATTGCAGATTATTTGTTTTATGCTTGATCTTTTACATTCATCTGGGAAATCAACCACACAGCATTCATGACCAGATCCTGGTGGGCAGCAGGTCAATCTTTCTAAGGATCAGAGCATGAAAGATGTCTTGCTTGGATGACGGCAGAAGTACAAGCCTGTATTGCTGGGTCAAAGCCTGTTTTCACTATTGTGGGATCTATTTTTCTATTTGTGTGGGACTGTTAACTTTTCTTTCCTAATCTGCATGTGCACAAAACTGGTTATGGCAACAATTCATTATTTCAAGGAATAGTTGCAAGCATTAGTGTTTATTATTTTTGCTTACAAACAATTGAAAAGTATAAAACCCAGCACAAAACATAATCCTATATCTGTATGAACAAAAAGCGCGGTCCTACATGTTTCATGTTCTGGGAAGATCAAGTAACACCATCCCCTTCCAGCTGTGGCTATAGGTACCTGTGATGTAACCTTTGTTGTAGGCAGGGGGATTCTGAAATCTGTTAAAACCAAAAGGAAGGGGAAATGGGAAAAAAAAATGAGATGAATCAGGGTAAATATCACACGACAGAATAAATGATGAACAGGCAAGCAACAGGACCCAGCTAAAGCCTAGCCTCTGGATCCCCAACACATCACATGCTGCTGGAAACCACCAGAGTAGCACAGGGCAAAGAGAATGAAGTCACTGTCCCACACACATTTCAGCTGATTGTGGGAGCACTCAGATGAAATCAGGTAGGCAATCTGAATGTTTAATTAGAAAAGCTTCTGGAGAAAAATCTCCCTGGAGCTAGATAAAGAGTCAGAAATACTGAAATTTATGTAGCCTGCCTAACTCTGTAAAGCAAATGTAAAAACTAGGAAAAGTGCTAATGTGAAGAATAAAATGTAATTTTAATATTAGGAGACATAAAGTGTAGAGCAGTTACAGGAAGCTGAAGTAATCATGCATTAAGAAGAGATGCTAAAAGTCTCCTCCACACCTATCTAGCATGTAAAATGTTTTTTGAAGTGCTATTTCTCTTAGAAAATGTTTTCTTCTCAAGTTTCTACAAATAAGGAAAACCAAACGAGTTTTCGACAAAACATCACTGGAGGGGCAAGGATCTATTATCATGCAGAGTCAGAAAGCGAGCTAGTAGTATCCCTGAGGCAGGACTGACATGAAATCATACCTTGAACTGACATGGCTTTATGTTTCCTGAAAATCACAAACCTTTATTGTATCTGTACTTTGGTCCTTCCAGCTTGAAGAAAAAAGAAAGATGTGTTAAGAAGTTTATTCTCTTGACAGACCTACAAGGTAAGTGGCTGAAAGAAATGTATGGTTCTGTGCAAAATATTGTGGAAAAAGTATCTTCAGGCTGGCTTGTATTTCAACTCTGAGACTACAAGTTGGCTAGGGAACTGGTGAAATAATTCTGGGTCTCTGCATTTATCTTGCAGGGGAGGGAATGTTTCGTAAAATACAGTTGGCAGATAATGCAAGAACTACAAAGGACCAAAACGACACAAATGTGTGGTTTATGAAGGCAAAACTAGCTATTATCCTACATATATCTATTTGTAGCCATAACTGGTACATAGGCCCCAGCAGCAAGAGATTTATCTTAGAAAAATGCGAAGTGCTGTGCAAAAGTGGCCCAAATAAGAACAATAAGAGGGCTGAGAGTGCCCAAGGACCAACAAAGCAACTAGTCATCCTACTCATTTGTAGTTTGTTCCCTTGCAAAGTAAGGTGTGTGTATTTAGGTCAAAATCATGTCAAAGCATTTTTACTTGATGATGGGCTAAATGGAAGCAGCACAGAGTTGATTACAGAAGCTTAGTGATGAGGACTAACTCTATAATCACTGGTAACTCAGTCACTTTGGACTCAGCATATTGATGTGCAGATGATGAAGAAAAATGCATTTAATATGCCCTTTGGAGGGCAAAATGGTGACGGCTCAGAGGAAAATGCTGACCATAAAGATTAGATATAAATGTTCGGGGGTAGGGGTGAGACTCAAGTTCAATTTTGTGCTCTGGTCTGTACAGTGATAATGCAGTGTCAGATTCTACCCATTCATGTCCTAGGAGCTGGTGTTAGCTCCCCACAGGACTCCCTGGATCTGGAGAGAGAGGGTGGCTTCTCAAACGGGGCTCTCTCTGCAAGCTGGTGCATGCTGCCCCAGGGCAGTCTGCCATCACAGGCGTCCAGCTGGAGTAGGTGCACCTCACAGTGCTTACAAGGCTTGTTGAACCTCATGGGGCTGTCTGCCGCTGTTTGGTGTTCACCAGTGAGCAATGGGGAATCGACTGTAGCACCAGGGAGGGGAATAAATAATGAGGGAACCAGGCTAAATATCAGGGAAGGAAACACAGTGGGAGATGTGTGTGAGGTGATACAGGTTAGGATGGGTTTATTATAATACCATGAATTCCCAAGTGTGAGTTTATTAGTATACACACAGAATTCATATATAGTAACATTCTCTCTTGAATGTGAGGATGGTAAGCTCCACTGGCACAAAACACTCTTAAGGTGGTACAAAGTGCACCCATTCCACCAGTCATCATAGCTGCTTAAAAATCAGATGCCACTAATTGGAAGAGAAAAAAAAAAAAGCTGATACAAAAGCATATCTAGAGCTGGCCTTTCATTTCCACAGCTTATTTTAGATTTTGCTGATTAGATGAGATTGTTCTGATTTTTAGTGAAGTAGTTCAGATACCACCATTTAAGTTTCCAAGGTGGGGAATGACCCGTGTCTATTTTACAAACATTCTAATTACATATTTTTTAATTATGTTTGTCGCTCTGAATATGCCCAATATCTCATAAGGTCCTTTCCCAATCATTTGACTGAAGATTTAAGCTTTCTGTATTTACAAGAATTAAGATTTCTATATTTACCAGCTATGCCTTGGGATTTTGACTTGCTGAGTATAAAAAGAACTGGTGAGGCAGAGACAACAGACATTTTGCTGGTGTTTACAAGGGCTAAGGTAATGGGTATTGAATAGAGTAAGAGATCTCTTTTTTCTCTCCAATTAGCCTATTTCTGAAGAATGGCGCTGAGTGACCTCTTTTACCCAGATAACCCCAAGAGACGTCAAGAACTGATCCATCTGCACCAGGAATTGCTGGACTGCATGTCCCTAAATTTCCGGGCAACAAATGAACTGGCTGGAGTACTGAACGAACACCTGGGCTGTACCATTACCTGCATTCAAATGAGAGAGAGCAGCACTGTCAAAGAAAACTGTGACATTATCATTCAAGCCATGAGTGAGATTCAGCATCAGGTCCAGAAGATTGATAATGACATGAAGGAAAAGCTAGAGCCTGTGCTGTACCAGAAACTGTATGATATCAAGGAGCCTGAGTTGGAGAAAATTGCAATAGCCCATAAAGTTTTTTCTGTTATTCTTGGAGAAGCGACTTCAACAGCTGGGATGGTAGCTATCAAACTACTTAGCTCCAATCTTATAACTCTGACTGTCAGCAAGCTTGTCACACTCCTTGCACAGATTGGGGCATCTGTTCTTGGAGGGATCAGCATCACCATCCTTGGGCTCGGCATTGAAATGATCCTCCACGCCATCCTGGGAGCCGTGGAGAGGAATCAGCTTCTGACCGCTGTGAGAAGCTACGAGAAGCACCTGGCTGAGTTTAAAGCAGCTTCAGAAAAGTACCAGCGTGCCATACGTGAAGTGACTTCCTTGGTGACACAACAGGCTCAGTGAAGTTGGGACTTCTCTCTGCTGCTGTGATGGCAGCTACAGCAGCTATGCCTGTGGAAACCTTTTTGATTCCTTGTGGGAAATGAACAACTGACAGCTTTTTTTTTTTTTACTTGTTAGTGGCAGCAGAGCAAGAGAAGTGACAGATCAGGGAATTTAAATATATTTTGAAATACATTAATAGGGTACTTCCGGGAGGCAACACTTAAATAGTTCCCACCTTCAGCTACTCTCTGGAATGCATTGTAGGTGGCCTTGAACTGTAGTTCATACTAGTGACAATAATACTCATTGCTAGAGCAACAGTGGTGAGGAGGTGAGATTTCCCCAAGCCAGTCCGTGTCATTGTCTGGAGGGCTCATCAGGATGGCTGTTTACCAAATGATTAGGGTGGATTAGGGCTAAATCTGACAGGCTGAATTCCCTGCTCATTGAACTGCTTACAGGGAACAGCTGAAGCATATTTAACTGCTATTTCCTGTCCCATCCTTGCCTAAGGTGCCAGCCAGGGTTCTTCAAATTAAACTCTAATCCCAGTAGATTAGTGGGTTAAGAAAAGCATGGGCCTTCAGGTAAACACACACAGCCTTGCCCTGCAACTGAGAGAAACTGGCTGTAGCATTCTAGCCATGCCTGGCTGTGAATAACCCCTTACACTCAGTAATGCCCAACTCCTGCCCACCCACATTTCTGTGCACAGTTGTTCCTCTGTTGACTGACAAGGGATTACACCCACATACAAGTGTCTGGAGGATTACAGCCCTATAAATGCACTAAACTTATTTTCAAGTGCTCTTACCCAGTCCCACCAACGCTAGACTACCAAGAGTGTGCTCAGAGCCTGCTTTTCACAATATGCTAACCAAATGTCTTTATTTTTCAGATTTTAAAAACAAACCTGGAAGCAAAAATATGACTTGCAGTCTCTTGCTATGATTTGCTATGGTTTTCTTTTTTTTTTGCCTTGATTTTTTTTAAGTAAATTAAGAATTAATAAAAAATTCTAGTTGAGTATTCTAAGACCTCTCTTTCCTGCACTCGATTTTGTTGTTGTTCTGTCTGAAAACCTAATCTTAAACCAAATATTGAAAAAAATACTAAATCTTCACAATAGATACAGTTTCTAAATTTTTTTTATATTTATGACAGACTGATCTAATAGGATTGTGTACAGGTTCCTTCTTTAATACCAGCTTCCGTCATACTAAAAGCATACGCCAATTCATACTTATTTACCAATTCAATATCAGTAATATTCAGCTATTATATTAATAACTAGATCATGTCTGTGAACGGAAAGGGATGGGTGAGATTACAAGGAAGCTCTCCACTGTCTTCATATCCCATCCTGGGTGTTTTGTTCCTCTGCTTTTTTCCCCCCTACCCTTTCCCCATTTTTAATCCTCTGCTGACTCTTTGCTTTTGTTAGGGAGTACCCATGTCCCTGCTGAGCTCAGTACTTCGTAACAGAAGCACCTGTGAGGAGAATTCAATCTTCAAAGCCTCAGCTGTGCCACTCTCTGGTGACATGGTACACAGGGTGCATGACAGGGATGTGCATGGCCATAGCATCCCCATCGTACTTTTTCAAACATTGTCCCTCTGTTCAGTCTGTTTTTGTGGACAAAGGATTAAGAATCAAAATTAGATAATATGCAAGTTACAAATAAGAACAGTCACAAAGAAGAAAAGAAACAGTAAAACAGCTAGAACCAGTCTAAGCTTGTTTCAGACCTCTGTAGAAAGGCTGGATGGCTGTCCTGCAGAAAATTCTTTACAGTAATAAAAACAGTCTAAAAGAACAGTCCGAAGAGGTGCAAGATGGGGGTGACTCTGCTGAGTGCATGATGAACAAGAATCCCAAGAGCTCCTAAAGTCCTAGCTCTGAGGGTGCTCCTAGGCTGGCCATCTGCAAACTTGGATATGATGCAGTTTGCCACTAGTGTTGCCATTAAGGCCACATGCAGCTTGTAGTTTTGCTGTCTCCCATGGGTGAGACCCCACGCTGGCGCAGAGAAAGAGTGTGAGCAATGCCACCCCCACCAGCCCCAAGAAGGAGAACAACTCCCGAGGAACTGACCGAAGACTAAAGCCTCCATTCCCTATTTTCCCCCCTTTCCCCCTGTGCTATCCTGGGGAGAAGAAACATTATGACTGACGTGAAGTCTGCAAAGGGAGGAGCAGGGGGTAGTGCTTTTAAGAGCTGTTTGTGCTTCTCATTACCCGCCTCTGGTTCCTCTGAGTGTGCCCATGACACTAACTGCAGAATGATCTCTCCCTGTCCTTATCTCGACTCCAAAGCCTCTCAATATACATTTTCTCCCCTGCCCAGCTAAGAGGGGAGCGATAGAGCAGCTTTGGTGGGAGTCTGGCCTCCAGCCAGGGTCAAACCACTACACGCTTAGCAAAAACACCCTTCCTACTCCTCCCTCAAGTATGTTAAATTCTTTAGGCCTGAACCCACACTTCCTCGTGTGCCCGCTCCTTAACCAAGGTGATGCAACTGGCATCCACAGGGATGTTCCATGTATCTGTGTCCTAGTTCTTCACATGCCAGGGGACTTCTCCTGTGAGAGGCACTTTGGGCATTGAGGCAGAACAGTTCTCACCAATTGTCCAGGGCACCAGTTTGCTGCAGGGGCTTCCGTGGTAGGGTGGGGACGAGGGCGGTGCAAGGAAAGACAAGTAACAGAGCTGGCCCATCGGTCCCTAGCTGGCCCAAAGCAGCTCTCCTGTTCTCTTTGTGTGGCCTGGGCTGCCTGAGGAACGACATCCAGGGCTTTCTTCCAGCAGCGCCCTGACGCAGCAGCTGACACACAGGTCTAATGGACGGCGGCCAGCTGCCCTCACGGGGGGCAGTGCTGACTTCAGGCCCACAGTAAACGTACGCAACCAGCTTTGCCTTTATTCCCCGCAGAGGCATCTCACCCACTCCTCAGCTCTGCCGTGCCCCGGAGCAGGGGGGCAGCTTGTACGCGGGAAGAGTGGCCACAGTGACCGCGCTCAGGGCTCTGCCCTCCCGCCCCAGCACACCTCCGGCACCGGCCACACCAGGCAGCACGCCCACACCCCAAAGGCAGCCCCTCTCCGTCCCCCTCACAGCCTCTCTCCCATTACACCTCACAGCCCCTCGCCCGTTATCCCTTCACACTCCCCCCCCCTCCGGCCCCCTCACACCCTCTCGCAAGCACAGTCACTGCCTCTCTCACGCCGCTCCGCCTCCGGCCGCGCCAAACGCCTCACGCCGCTCACGTGATCCCTCCCCCTCTCCGCTCCCACCACTAGCTCCTCCCCCGGCCTAAACCATAGAGGAGCCTCCGCTCGGGAGAGAGAAGAGCCGCGGAACCACAGAGGTGGGGGTGGTGTGCGCTTCCGTGCTGCGCGGCGGCCGCGCTTTACGGTGGCGCGCGCCACTCGGCCCCGTTCAAGATGGCGGAGGGAGCGCGGTGGCACGGAGGGCTGGGGTCATAGAGGCCGCGGCGGCGGCGGGGGGAAGAAGCCGGGACGGCTCGGCCGGTCGGAGGGGTGAGAGAGCGGGAGAAGACACCTCGGGGCTGGGAGGAGCAGGGAAGTGAGTTGGGGGCCGGTGTGCGCGACCGCCTCCTCTTCCTGCCCCGCTGGGGTGGGGGGAGGGGAGTTCGTGTGCCTTATGGGAGATTCTGCTCCCTTCCCCGGGACCAGGAAAAGAGTAACTTTAGTGCCGAGTCTTCTCTTTCGCCATCTGCTGAAAACTTCTTGCACTGACGCTCTTTGATTCACGCTCTAAAACGGTTTGGGATCGAGTCTTCAGGGTTTTATTCGTTTTCCCCTTTAAATGCGGTGTGCAGGTGTAGCTCCTGCTTCTGCTCGGCCTAAAGAAACTGTGATGTCTTGCAAATAAATCGGTGTAGTAGGAGGTATGTATCTGTATCGGGAACTGCGGCTAGCAGGAATAGGGGAGGGACTGTCCCGTTGTACTCAGCTCTGGTAAGGCCACACCTCGAGTGCCGTTTGTGTGGTTTTGGGCCCTCACTACAAGAAGGACATTGAGATGCTGGAGCGTGTCCAGAGAAGGGGGGTGAAGCTGGTGAAGGGTCTGGAGCACAAGTCCTACGAGGAGCAGCTGAGGGAGCTGGGGCTTTTTAGTCTAGAGGAAAGGAGGCTGCAGGGGAGACCTTATCCCTCTCTGCAAGGAGGGTGTGGAGAGGTAGGGGTTGGTCTCCTCTCTCAGGTAACGAGCAATAGGATGAGAGGAAATGGTTACAAACTGGACCAGGGGAGATTTAGGTCAGACATCAGGAAAAATGTCTTTACTCAAAGAGTTGTTAGGGATTGGAATGGGTTGTCCAGGGAGGTGGTGGAGTCACCATCCCTGGAGGTATGTAAGAGGCAAATGGATGAGGTGCTGCAGGAAGTGATCTAGAGGAGGACTAGGCAGGTTTAGGCTGTAGTTGGACTTGATGATTTTAAAGGTCTTTTCCAAGCCATTCTATGATTCGAATGTTATCAGTGATCACAGATCATGGGGTGCTCTTGCAGGTGGCACATGAGCTGTGAGTATAACCTGGTAGTATGGACTATGAGCAGGGAGAGATCTGTAGATTTACTAGGCAGTGCATTGAATGTGGTCAGCTCTTGGAGCTTGCTGAGACCCCCACCTGCAAGGCCTTGAAGCACTAAATGGGGTACTCTGCTTATTTTTAAGGGAATGAACATCACTTGTGGTTTGAAAGTGACATCTGCATCTCCTGTGATTCAGGAAGAGGAATGTACATGGAAACTGCAGTGAGGCTGCTGAGAAATTTGTACTGAGCCTGTGAATGCTTTTACTTGGATCGCAATCTCTTCGGATGTAGTATTGTGGCTAGAAAACCACATCACATCAACTTTGAAATTTCAGAGGATGTTGAGATGTTTGGAGTGGAATTTGTGTTTTGTAGGGCTTTCGGTATTTTTTTCAGTGGGACAGGTGTGGAGCGGGGGGAGATTAAAACTGAGAGAGAGGTAGCATTGTAGGTTGTAGTTTGGACACTTCTGTGATTGTCTGTAAGTTGAAGAAATGTCTAAAGACATGAAATAATTCTCCCCAGGATAACCTTCTCTTGTCATCATAACACAGTGTGATGGAGGTAGGAAGCATAAGGGCAGTGATATAGGAGTGGTCCATGGGCAGGAGAAGGCAACACAGACATTGGTGTGGAACACCTGCTACTGGAAACACTTTGCTGGAGAGAGAAATCAAGAGCAGTTTAAAAGTCCGAAAAGAGGAGGAAATTTGTGGGACACTTTTCACCTTTCCATTCCTTTCCATTTCAAAACTGGTGAGCTCATGAGAGCAAATGAAAATGAAAAGCTAGAACAGCTTTGATACCTTTTGTATGTTTCTCCCTCCACTCTGCCTAGCTGAAGTGTAAGAAAGAAGCTTCTTGGTTTGAGTCTTGGAATGAATAACAATTTAGTCCATTAGTTTGGAGTAAGTGAAGTAATGGTAAATAGGTACTTAAGTAGTAGTACTTGGTTAAAGTAGGGTGATCTTGATGTCAGTGTCTGAGCTTTTAGTAGTGTTTAAGGATGTTGAAAGCATTTGATATTTTTGAGATGAGCACTAAGCATACTCAAGCTACTCTTTATATAGGGCCTAATACTGTGTCTTCTTTTCCAGGTTGCTCCCTCTTTTTAATATTTTGGTTTTAAGGCCAGAGAAGAAGTCAAGATGGGGCGACGATCTACATCATCCACCAAGAGTGGGAAGTTTATGAATCCCACTGATCAGGCCCGTAAGTACCCATAAAAAAGTAAGCAGATGGGTATGGGTGGTATCCCAGAGAAGCAACTATAAAACTTTCTCTGAAGATGGGATGCTTACTTATGAGTGAGAACAGAGTTTCCTTACCTTGGGAAATATTATCTCATTTTGTTGGTGACAAGACTTCCTGAGGAGGTTGCTTGCTTGCATGTAGCTGCCTCTACAGTATTTGTCTCATACTTTTTACTGTAGTTATCAGCGTTCAGAGTCTTTGTTCTTTGCAGTTGGCTAAACTGCAGGCTGCTTCTTGGGACACAGGTAATCTGCCTGAGGCTTGAATTAGAGGAACACATCGAATTTTGCAAGTAGTCTTGGTTAGGTGAGGAAATCTCCTAATTGTGCTTTTCCTAATGGTGATGCTCCAAGCATTATCAATGCTAAACAGATACAGGTAATCCATACTTCCACGGTGAATATGCTTTATTTCAGATGTGTGCTCAAAGCCTGAGGATTTTTAAAATGCATTGTTTACTGTTGGCTCTGTTCAAGCTTCTGGGCAGTAATCCTTTCATGACTGCACACATCACTGTGACTTGCTGCCTATTGTTCTCTTTTGTATAGAAGCATCCATGCTGCTGGAGAGTGCTTTATCTCCTTTCAATATAACACACATGAGAGAGACCTCTTTCATGCCATATTTCTCTTTCACGGGGAAGATGAGTTTAAAAGCTACAATCTTTGTAAAATGAGTGAACCATTGAGAAATGGCACTCATCTTGATGAAGGAAAGGTTTGTCATGGATACAACTGTCTCTTTCAAGTTGTTATCTTTTCTTTCTCCCTCCTCTCTAGGGAAGGAAGCTCGGAAAAGGGAGCTGAAGAAGGTAAATAGAGACATCAGGAAAATTTACTTGGCATTCTCTGTACAACGTACATGTTTGAAATTGTAGTGGGCTGTGGTCAATGAATAGACTACAGATGTTTTGGTTGATATCATAAGATTCACTTTGTAAAATACCATCCAAACAAGTAGTTTAAGAGAACTTAGAAATCTTGGTTTGAGCAGCCTCATCCCATCATCTGCTATTTTAAGCTGTAATCACAATTTAACAAAATGTTATTGTAAGTACTTGGGGATGAAAAAAGAAAAAAAAAAACCCGCAAACAAACCCCAAACATACAACAAATAAACTCTCCAATTTTGTGTAGTTCTTGGTATATTTTACTCTATACCTTTAGTCGTTTATCTAGTTGAGTGTATGTTTCTTAATTGGAGGAATTCTAGAAGCATTTGGAAATAGCACAGTAGTATAATTTAATTTCCCAGAAGCTTTAATTACCTTTGCTGCTGATTTGTGCCTCGGTTAATATTAACAGAGCATTTTGAGGCATCCTTTGTCCTGCAGACTGGAGATATTGAGAGTATTTGGTGCAAATGTTCTCTCTCTTCTGTGATGTTTTTCTTATCACCTTGATCTCTGATTTCAGAACAAAAAGCAACGAATGATGGTACGAGCAGCTGTACTGAAGATGAAAGATCCAAAGCAGATAATCCGGGACATGGAAAAATTGGATGAGATGGGTGAGTGAGTTTATGTAGATGTGTAACAGTTTTTAAGGGATGGCTGGGAGACCAAAATAGAGTAACTTTTACCTTTCCTGTAAGAAGAGGCGATTCCATGAAGAATTGGAGGTTGATTATGGTTTGAGGTGATGTGGTGCCACCAAAGATGACCTCTTTCCAAGAAGATGGCTGATAAAAAGAATGAGTAGTGTGCATGACAGTAACTTACAAGTGGAAGGAGGAGACTGTTTTAAGGCTCAGGACTTTCTGAAAAATAGGGGTTGGAAGTTGTTTGCTTTGAAATTGTTTCAGTCATCACAGTTGTGCAGTAGAGTAACTTACCTCTTGTTTCGATTTTTTTTTTTGCTGCCTTGGATTAGAGTTTAACCCAGTACAACAGCCACAACTTAATGAAAAAGTGCTAAAGGATAAACGCAAAAAACTCCGTGAGACCTTTGAGCGCATCTTACGTCTCTATGAGAAGGAGAATCCTGACATCTATAAGGAACTGCGCAAGTTGGAAGTGGAGTATGAGCAGAAGAGATCACAGCTCAGCCAGTATTTTGATGCTGTCAAGGTAATGCTTATTATATTTCAGGCTTCTAACTGCTGTAGCGTGTATTATTTGCCCAGTCCTTAGAAGGGAATTCTATAAGAGACCAGTGTATAATTTATGTGGCCTATACTAAGTAATTATGTTAATTTGCACAGTATCTCCAGTTAGAGCATTTCAGTGTGGCTAGTGTGGGGTTTGCCAAGTCTGGTTTTGTCTCTGATATACTGACTTCATGCAGTGTGGAATGAGTGTGTCCTGATTTCAGTTGGGGTAGTTAGTTTTCTCCATAGCAATGGGGATGGTTCTGCATCTTGGATTTAGGACGAGACTAATGTTGATAACACAGTGATCTTTGAGTTGTTGCCAAGCTGTCAAGTATATTTCAGCTTCTTACATTGCCCTGCCGAGGAGGAGGTGGGGATGCCCAAGAAACTGGGAGGGGACATGGCCAGGACAGCTGATCCAGACTGGCCAAAGGGATGTTCCATACCATATGATACCATGTTCAGTATGTAACTGTGGGAGTTGGCTGGGGAGGACTGAGGCGCAGGGACTAGCTGACCATTGCCTCCAGATGGTGAGCCGTTGTGCTGTGCCTCAGCTGTTTTAATACACTGTGTAATATCATAGTCCTTTTCCATCCTATTAAACTGTCTAGCTCAACCCACAAGTTTTAATTTCTTCTTTTTGATTCTCTTCCCCACCCCACTAGTGGGGGAAGGGAGTGTACGAACAGTGGCATGGATGTTCTAGCTGTCTGCCAGGTTAAACCATGACACAGGGGAAACAGAAATTTGTGTTGCAAATTAGCAACATCAGAATTTGTTTTCTGTATTAGAGAGTGAGGTTGTAAGTGTACAGTTGATGTTTCTGCTAAATTTTACTTACAAATGTCTTTTGTGGCTTGTTGCAACATAACGTGCTCTCAGAATGGACACTTCTGGCAAGTGGTGCCAGGTCCCATGTGTTCTGTACTGGAAAGGTAGTGAGATTGTGCAGTTACTCCCACAGAAGCTACCCATTCTCTACTCCTTAATTTTTTTTTTTTCTTATTTCCTCCCCAGAATGCTCAGCATGTTGAAGTGGAAAGTATCCCCTTACCAGATATGCCACATGCTCCCTCCAACATCCTCATACAGGACATTCCCCTTCCAGGGGCTCAACCACCGTCTATCCTCAAGAAGACATCAGCCTATGGGTAAGTGGAGAAACAGTCTTGGAGGAGAAGTTCAAAAGGAGCACTTCTGTTGCTGTAGGGGAGCTAGGGGTAGAAACAGGTAAAACCAACTACCAGAAACTCTGAATTCTGTGCAAATGAATTTTACTTTCTTTTAACCAAAGCCCTTTTCAATGTTTTCCTACTGCTAGATGGTTTTGTTTAAATTGCTGTAATACATCATCTTCTAGCATTTGTATTTCTGCATATCAGTAAAACTTAAAGCCCTGCCCCTTTGAACTTAAAGGCCCCTTAACTTGCCATACATGCATTCGTTTGTCTTGGTAGTGTTTTCAGTTTAAGCTTCTAGCTTACTTGTTATCAGGTTTCCCGTTCTAGTAGTAATTCTTTCTGTTTCCATCTGAATAGCCTTCACTTTTCACCAGCATTGTGGTTACTTCATTTTGCTGATGTGGATTCAGTTTCTTTTTTTCCAGTCTTCAGTTGCTTTCAGACATTAGCAAGATCCTCATATCTTCAGCCAGCGCACAATTTGTATCTGACCAAGAAGTTTCAGCCTCGTACATATTTTATAAATGTTCATGTTTCTTTTCAGAAGGTGCCTGTGCAAGCAGTGATGGAAGAAGGCTAAAGAATTCTGAGTGTATGATCACTTGTGTCTGTATCCCTACATTTCTTGTTTCTTATTTTCAGGCCACCAGTTCGGTCCATTTC
Organism: Heliornis fulica; assembly: GCA_013399135.1. Lineage (NCBI taxonomy): Eukaryota > Metazoa > Chordata > Aves > Gruiformes > Heliornithidae > Heliornis > Heliornis fulica. Next base: position 194,547 of record VXBZ01005968.1, read on the forward strand.
TGTACTTCCTCCTCCTGGGCTTGGTGTTCCACGTTTGCCTCCAGGCAGGAAACCTCCTGGACCTCCTCCAGGGCCACCCCCACCTCAAGTCCTACAAATGTATGGCCGTAAAGTTGGTTTCACATTGGAGATGACTCCTCGGAGACGAGAGGAGGAAATTTCTTACAGTTCTGAAGCAGGTAAAGACTTTCCTATTGCTGTGTGAGGTTTTCCTTGACCTCTCTGTTTTGCTGTCGATAGTGCTGTTGTGAATATGGTGTGTCCTAGGCAGGGGGTTCTGTGGAAGGTGAAGGACTTTCTTAAGTGATTGTACCTCTAAAGTGGTTTTCTTATTGGCTGCATTTTTAAATGCTGAAAATTCTAATTACAGCTTTCAGGTACTTGGTTTTCTCATCATGTTGCACAGATTGGATATTTCCCTGTGTAGCCTTAATAAGGCTGAAACATTGTATGTGTTAGCCAGCCAACCAACCAAAAAAAGGACAACCAACCCTACAAAATCCACTAACTTTCTCTGAGAAGTCTCCCTTAAAAAAAAAAAACAACCACCCAAAAAAAAAAAAACCAAAACCCAAACCAATTAAAAAAACTCTAACCACCCAAAATCTGAACTAGGTCTGGGTATGTGTTTCATAGGAGAACAGAGGTCCTCATTATTACTGCAGTTCCCTGGAAATTTTTGTGGATGGGTAGAACAGCTTTATTGCATTCAGAAAGGGAAAAAGTGTTTCAGTAGTGGATGACTGCATACAAACAAGCTAGCGACTTGCATATAAGGGTTGCTTTCACTTCTTTACTGTGTGAATTAACCATAGATTCACAGAATCTCCTGAGTTAGAAGAACCCGTAAGGATCATCAAGTCCAACTCCTGGCTCCACACAGGGCCAGTCAAGTCAGAGCATGGGACTGAGTCCCACATGGTCAATAGGAAAACTTATAAATGAATTTTATAAAATACTCTTTAAGATCATGTTAAACAGTAAAGGAGTGAAAGTATGTCCAGGCTGTTGTTAACTGTAGACATACGCTGGTGTGAAAAACCTTTTATTTGGCATTTATGTGTGTTCTGATACTCTTGCTTCCTGCAGGACAGCGAGGACATGATGATGATATGTCCAGTACCAGCGAAGATGAAGGTTATCCTGAGGATATGGATCAAGACAAGCATGATGAGAGTAGTGATGACAGTGACAGCGATAGGTCAGATGCAGACAGTGAAGGCGAGGACTTCCTGCATCGTGATAATGACAAGGAGAGAGAAGGTGGTGAAGAAAAGAAATCTGGTATGATTTGAATTCATATATTGTGATTCTTATTTATTGGTTTGGGTTTTTTCCCCGAAAGAAATGTTGTTTATCAGAGTTTGTGTCTGGTTTCCTGACTTGAGGGGAAAGTAACTTGTTTAGCTATTAAAGTCTATTTTGACTCTCCTGAATTCCAGTTGAAGAACCTTTGTTAATGAATGGGTCAGAAGGAAACCCATCTGGAAATGAAGCATCTTTTCTGATTGACAAGTTTTCTAACAGTTCAGAATATCACAGAATATTAGGAGCTGGAAGAGACATTGAAAGATCATCCAGTCCAACCTTCCCTGCCCAAGCAGGATCATCTAGAGTAGATCACATAGGAATGTGTCCAGGTTGGTCTTGAATGTCTCCAGAGAAGGAGACTCCACAATCTCTCTGGGCAGCCTGTTCCAGTGATCTGTCACCCTCACGGTGAAAAAGTTCCTCCTTATATTAAGATGGAACTTTCTATGTTCCAGTTTGGAACCATTTCCCCTTGTTCTATCACTGGCCATCACTGAGAAGAGCCTGGATCCATCCCCCTGACACTCACCCTTTATATATTTATAAGCATTAAAGAGGTCACACCTCAGTCTCCTCTTCTCCAAGCTAAAGAGACCCAGCTACCTCAGCCTGTTCTCATAAGGAAGATGTTCCACTCCACCATCTTGGTGGTGGTGTTAGCTTAGTAAGGCTGCAAGCCATTTTTTGCCTGAGATATTGAATTGGCAAGGTTCCTACAACAGCAAAGTCTCAGCGTAAAATATGCTCGCTCTTTGATGACCTGAATCACCTGAATTAAGGTGACTGATGCTTTTGGATAATATTTCTTCTTTGCCTGGGGGAGACTAATTGATAGAGAAAGGTGTGTTAGCAAAGCTTCAGGTAACCGGGAACACCCATGTTAACACTCGTTAGGTTGGAATGATGCATTGCCTCTACCTGGTAGAAGACTGAAATCTGATTTGTATTATTTGTTCCCGCCACCCTTTCCCATGCTCTCTCTTCCGCAGGACATAGCGTACGGTTTGCAGACATGCCTGGGAAGTCGCGGAAGAAGAAAAAGAACATGAAAGAATTGACCCCGCTCCAAGCCATGATGTTACGGATGGCGGGTGAGTGAGGGACATGTCTTGGCGAGGAGACGTAGCATTAGGCTTCCAGTTAAGCTTACCAGAGAAACTTTACTTTTGCTCAGTTCTATTGTACAGAGTAAATATTTTACTGTCACAATGTAAGGTGTGGTGAGAGTATAAGATGTAGGTCAAGTATGTGGGGTTTTTCTGGTTTTGTCTTCAGTCCAGTACTGTGTGCGTCTCGCATAGCAGAGTTGAAGTTGTAGTAGCAACTTAAAGTTTGGTTTTGGTGGGATAACTTTTTATGTACTGGGATTTTTTTTTTTATTTCTAAATTTTATTGTGCTTCACTCTTAAAATAAAAAACCAAACAAAAAAACCCCACAACACCAAAAAAGCCACCAGTTGCTCAATTGAAACATGAATCTGAGTGAAAAAGAAAAGGGGAGATTATTTGTGGTCTCAGCCTGTAACCTGTAGGCACTGAGGTCCCTAAAAAATATCCTTTGCCGAAATAATTTAACCAATAGAGGGAAGGCTTTTGTATTTGTTTTCTTCTTTTAGTTTTAGAAAGACACCCTAGTATCTCTCAAAAGTACTAGAGGTTCTTGGGTGTAGGGGTTATGTGTTTTTTGAGGTCATGTCCCTGTTTCCCTTCCCCCTGGCAAACTCCCACAAAGCACAGATCAAATAGCTGCAGTTTGGGTTGGTGGTAGAAGTTTCAGCTTCTGCAGAAGCACGTAGCTCTTGGTGACAGAGCTCTAGCTAGAACTGTTTGTTTGGGGTTTTTTTTCTGTTTTTAATGGGGTTTTTAATTGTTTATTTTCATTTTCCATTTATTTCTTTCCTTTGAAGTACAGTTTATCTTTGTTTTGTGTGCTCAGGTTTCTCTGATATTCACAAAGATGTTACCCATGGACTGATTTTATAAATATGTCTTCATTTCCAGGTCAGGAAATCCCAGAAGAAGGGAGGGAAGTGGAGGAATATTCAGAAGAAGAGGAGGAGGAGGAAGAGGACTCAGAGTCTGAAGAGACATCACAACAACAGCAGCAGCAACAGCAACAGCTCAGTGAGGAAGCTCTTACAGAGACTAGGTCATCTACTGCAACTTCCCAGACGCAGCAGCAGCCACCTCCACAGCCTGTTCCTCCAACTCAGATACAAGCACCTCCTATGCCTGGGCCACCTCCTCTAGGACCACCTCCAGCCCCTCCACTGAGGCCCCCGGGCCCACCCACTGGCCTTCCTCCTGGCCCTCCTCCGGGTGAATACTTAATTTGCTCTGCATTGAGGGTTGCAGGCACTCGGTACTTCAGACAGCATATCACTTTGGGAGCATTGAGGCCACAGAATGTGTTGTGGATGAGGTTACGGGAACACAGTGTGGTAATCTCAGAATGTTAGGAGGTAGAAGGGACCTCGAGATCATCTAGTCCAACCCCAGTGCCAGAGCAGGATCACCTAGATTAGGTCACACTGATTGCTGAGACTGTGATCTCTGCTGTCATCGGTTGTTGCCGTACTGTGCTTCTGAGGTATCGGGCTCCTGTAGCTGTAACCGGCGTGATGGGCATTGTTTGTTACGCAGCTCATTTGTGAGCTAATGCTCACGTACAGACAGCATTGGAGCCGGTGTTGGAGTATGGAGAGCAGAACCTGGTGCTATGTCCCTTTCCAGTGTTTGGTTTTTCTTCCTATGTTGTTCTCCCACTCCCTATCCTGAACAAGACCTGCTGAAGAGGCTTGGGAGCCACTGCCCAGTGACAAGCTCACAGGGGCTGGTTGGTGTTTTTTTAACAAGCTTCAGTGTGAAGGTTTCTGCTGTTCTCCAGCCTGGATGTATTTCAGCCTTGTTTAGGAAGAGAACTACCCTCAGATGGAATAAGTACTAAAATTGACTTGATGTCAGTGTTAGACTGCCTGAAAGCAAGGGGAGCCAAGCAATAATGGCTTTTTTACAGAGTATGGTTTTTCTGCGGGCAAACACTTGATACTTTTTTTTATGTAGAAGATGACAGCAGTGTGGTTTTTTTTTCTTTTAAGTTGGTGGAGTTACTGTACTGGTGAATAACCACAGCAAGTTATTTTGTCATTTTAAAAAGCATACAAATCTGTCTTTTGAGGTCTTACGTTGCAAAGATTAATAATAGTTGGACTACAGTGAGGGGCAGTAAATTTAATACAGTTACAATGTATTTTATTCTATATGGGTACATCAACGATGTGATAGAATGTTGGGGTTTTTTTCTTCTTTCCAAGGAGAACAGAAGAGAGCGAAGCTCAGCCCAATCAGTTTTATTTTTGTTATCCCCTAGGAGGGCAATGACCTCATAACCCAAAACAGTTATTTTCAATAGAGCAGAACTACTTATTACTTCTCAGGCCAAAAGGGCAATTAAATACTATAGTAAAAAAATCTTCTAGACTTTTGACTGTTCTAATGACTTCAGTATGGTAGCTGTCCTCTGCTGTTGTTTCATTGCATGGGGAAGAGCCCTTTTTTACAAGTGAGACAAAATACTCTTATGAAGACTTTTTTCCTCTAAGTCTAAAAGCTTCTGCCTCTTTTAAAAATTGTTGTTTTGAACATCTGTTTAATCTGGTAGCTGGCTAGCATTAGAACAGCTTTCAGATCCTATGGAGGATCTTCAATATCATCTGATGGGATAGCTTATGGCAAAGAAAACCATAACTAAGTTTATCTTCATTTGTGCTTTCAGGAGCTCCTCCGTTCCTGAGACCTCCTGGCTTACCAGGACTGCGTGGGCCTTTACCTCGACTTCTGCCACCGGGACCTCCGCCTGGGCGACCACCTGGCCCTCCTCCAGGCCCCCCACCAGGTCTGCCCCCAGGTCCCCCTCCACGTGGACCTCCTCCTCGCTTGCCCCCTCCTGCCCCACCAGGTAAGGAATTCTGTTGGCTTAAAGACCAAGCCCCTTTTTATCTTCCTTTTTTTTTTTTTTTTTTGGCTGTGGTGACCAAGCCAGGAAGCGTTTACTGGTTTACCTTTGCTCCTGTCACACAGCAGTATGGAATTACAATGCAGCCACTGTGTAGCTTGGTGGCAAGAAATCTGTCCTCAAAAAGGAAATTTCAAAGTTAAACCTTCTGTTGGGCTTTTACTGAATAACCCCAGGGCACTATAATGGTGCTCTGCTTGAGGAGTTTGGGATAGGGATGGTTTCTTTCCCTGCATGGTTATATGTTTCTGATGGCTTAAATTCCAGTGGGATGGAACATCAAGAAACTTCATTTGCAGACCACGGATGTAGAATTTGAGAGCAGTACACAGGCTCCTACGGCTTTCACAGTCTCCAGATCAGCAGCATTTTCAAACCAATGTTTAGTGCAGGGTTCAACTTATTTTTTCTGGGTGGTTTGTGCTGGGTTTTGGGTTTAATTTTTTTTGGGGGGGGNGGGGGGGGCGGGGGGTGTTCTGTTTGTTTAAGATTCTTGGGTGTGGAGTCAGCTCATGCTTTCTTCTTTTCTTACAGGTATCCCTCCTCCTCGCCCAGGCATGTTGCGGCCACCTCTGGTGCCTCCATTAGGACCTGCCCCACCTGGGCTCTTCCCACCAGCTCCTATTCCAAATCCTGGGGTACTGAGTGCCCCACCGAATTTGATCCAGCGTCCCAAGGCGGATGACACCAGTGCGGCCACCATTGAGAAGAAAGCCACGGCCACTATCAGTGCCAAGCCACAGATCACTAACCCCAAGGCAGAGATCACTCGCTTCGTGCCCACCGCCTTGCGAGTGCGCCGGGAGAATAAAGGGGCTTCCGCTGCCTCCCAGCGAAAACAGGATGATGAGCCTGCTCTCCCACTAACCAAAGCTGCCCCTAAGGCTGGATCATCTGCCCCTATCTCTGTACAGACAAAGGATGACGTGTACGAAGCCTTCATGAAGGAAATGGAAGGTCTCCTGTGACGTGTCATAGTCCTAGTCAGCTTTCCTGCCCCTCTGAACACTGATCAGACCACCGTGGAGGGAGGAGAAGGAAAGGTCGTCCTGCAAGCAATGAAAGGGCTTATGTAACAGGGAGTAGTTCCCTACCCACAGGTTAACTTGCCAGTATGCTCTGAACAGGGACCGCTGCGGATGAGGTGTGCCTGGGAACCTCCTTTCAGAGCGAGCATGTCTGCTCGGGGGAGAGAAATTACAGGCAATGCTGCTTTCCCCGATCCTTCCCCTTCCTCGGAGGGAGACAGTGGCACTCTGGGGAGTGGGGTGTAGGAGTCGGGGTGGAGGGGGTAGGGGGTTTGTGACTGTTCTGCCTGAATCCTTGCACATCCTGAATGCTCTGGTGCGGGTAGTGGAACGGGTTTTTAAAGAGCAAGCAAAGTATCAGCAGCAGCATTTCATACGCATATGGTTGTCCAGGTTTTATTTTCTGTACTGTTTTTCTTCTGTAAATATTTTATAACCCTGTTTTTTAGTTGCAGTGAGATTGATCAATCTTCTTCCTTCCAGGGTAGTCAGGGAAGTAACATGTTGCATATATTGTACACTGGAATTTTGTGCCGTGTCACCTTTACAGTCACCTGGATGGCTTTTCAGCAGCAGGGGAAACTTCATTTTGTCTTGGTGAAAGACAATAAATGTTCAGTGTATCAAAATAGTGATTTCCTTGTGATTTGTCCCAAAATAGCATGTAGATGGAAAAGGGGGAAGATTCTTTCCTGCCTTGGGGCATTCTGAATCTCGGGGTGGGAAGTAATAGCTACATTATAAATAACATAGCAGAAATTTAGTTATAAAAAAGTATATAGGTTTTAAAATCCTAAGCACCTCTTCTGGCCTTTGCTGGTTAAGCCATGGTGTAGTAAAGCAAATTAAGCCTGAAGTACTGCTAATAATTACAATGCTATTTCTGTTATATACTTCCATTAAAAGGTTTACTTCATATCTGCCTCAGATACCTACTGAGGGTGTTTTAGACTATCTTAAGTAAAAAGTAGCAAACAATATTCATTGCAAGAGTTTTACAGATAATTTTACTTGTAGAAAATCCCTGATTTCAAATTTCACAAAGTCAATGATTTAAGGTGCAGATAGATTTTTTTTTTTCTTTTAAAAAGGACTTTTACATTTCCAGCTTAAAAACACAAAATACCAGTATTCTTTTGGCAGAAGTATTCCTTTAGCTTCGCTCACTGTGCTGACAGTACTCTAACCAAGTAACCCTTTACCACACCAATGAAACAAATCTTCCTTCTCATTTGAAACAGACTGCAAAATCTCTTGCTATCTTGTAGACTCTTCCGTTTTAAGAACAGCGAGATCAGTTTGATTAAGCAGCTCACTGCCCATATGAGAGATAATTGCACATTCAAAATAATTTTTGTCAGGAATGCTGACTCAGACCACAAGACTAATATTAATATTACCTGCTTATGTAGGTGTCTTCATCCTGGTTTAAAAAAAAAAAGCAGTAAGTATGATAGAACATGAATGAAACTGAGGAAACTGTTTTCCCTGTTGAAGGACTTGTGTGTTTTTGATCTTAAATGCCTAAGTGCCTTAACAATATATCAATAGTAGGTGATTATATGCGGAGTCTGAGTTCTTAAGAGCGTTTTCTTTTTTTTGTAAAGAGAATCCCTGTTAAGCTACCAGACAAGTAGATACCTCAAACAATACCTGTAGTAGTCTAAAAGCCTCAGACTTAGCTGAATATTCAATGTTCTGAGGCTCGTGTTTTAAGACAAAATTATTAGACAACTAAACATTTGCTTGAAAACTCTGAATCTGTTTCTACAAATTCTGGACACGAACCAGTAGGTTTGTACAATTCTTTTCCTCGTTCAGGAGTTAGTTGCAAATGTGTCTGTATCTTAAATCTTGGGATTTAAGCTATATTTATGGGATATCTTTATATTTTAGGGTTTGTGGTGTGTGGGGTTTTTTTAAGTGTTATCTTTATTTTTTTAATAAGTGAAATGTGTAAATAGTGATGTATATGTTTTTAAGGGAAGGGGCATCACTGGGGTACTTCTAACTCAGGGTTTGTTGGTAGTATTGACCTTCTGTCTCAGGAAACAGCCTGAAGAGACGAACTTGATTCCAAGATGAGGACCTCCCTCCTCATCGCATTCAAGGTTGCAAAAAAATCTCCCCTGCAGCCCTGTGATGACACCAGTGACCTGCAGGAGTCAATTGCGTCATTCCATTCCACTTCAGTCCGACAATTTATTTTTCTTCTTTATATCTTTCTATATGTTGCATTTGCCATGTTCTCACAGAGGTGAGTTAACTTCACTTTTTTTTTTCCTGTGGGATGGAGTGAGTACTTTCCTGTTGCAGCTTCTATCCTCTTCAGACTGAGGCAAGAGGATTAGAATTTGCTGGGTGTTTAAATGGGCTCAAAAAGGGAACATCTGTGTACAAGGACATAATATCAGAGAGGTAATTTCCTTACCCTGCCTGGGGTGAAAGGCAGGGAGGGGACAGTAAAGGAGTGAAGTGGCTTCCTCTAGCTGACAGATAAAATGGCTTGGGGAGGGGGCTGAAAGAAGGAGAGGTGTGAGGTGAGATGGGGAGAGTGTGCTATTGAAATGGGTTTTGAGGCCACAATGAGGAGCTGGATTTGACAATGGGAATCATGCAGGAGCCGCAAATGTTTTATTATTTCTTCTTCTGGGAATGGCCCAAATCCAGGGTGCCTTGTGTGGCTCTTGTACAGGAGTCGTTTTGAGTTCTGTTGTGGTTTTGGGTAAGCACATGAGGCTGTAAGCTGTACCGACAGCTGGGACTGTGTGCAGAAACTGGCTGTGCTTGGGGCAGGTGCTTGTCTGACTGCCCAGAATGATGGTTTGTCTTTGGCTAAATAAATGCAGGGGATTATTATTTTTTTAACCTTCCTTGCCTTTAACATAGTTCAAAGTGGAAGGAGCATAAAGATGTATGCTCCTTTCAATGGATTGAAGTCAGTGGATTGCTTTGATAAAAGCAATGGGAACTGTGAATGCCCTGACTTTTAATCCATGCACTCAGGTGAAAATCTGGTTCTTCATCAGCCACGCAAACTGTGGATAGGGACAGAAACATCAAATCCAGCTTTGTCAGGGAATGGAGACAGACCACAGGCAACCTGAGCAAAGGAAGAAGAAACAAACAACACTCTTTGCCTGTAAGGGGTGGGCAGGTGGTGCCAGGTCTCCTGGATCACAATAAAGCGAGTTCAGTTTACTGGTGCAGTGAGATACCCTCCAATTTGAGGTAAAGCGTGACAGCCCCACCCTTAACCATCTGTAGGGCAGCCTTGCCCATACTGCTGTGTCAGTCTGTGCACAGTCATGGCGGAATCATTTGTCTTGGGAATCCATTTCCCATGTTATGACTTCCTCCCTTGTAGTGCTGGATTGCTACTCTTCCTAGGGAAAGGAGCCTTTCTGTCCAGTATCAATTTAAAATTTTAAAAGGTAACCCTCTAGTAGCGTTTCTGAGGTTCCTAAATGCAGGGTGATTTTTCAAACGACAGGGAGGGTGCTTAGAGAGGTTCCCTCAGTTTCTGGGAAGCTTCTTCCTCGACTCTCACAGCCTGGACCTGTTTCCCTGTAAAATGGCTTCCCGGAGGCAGAGGTGGTGGATTGGCAGCAGAGACTGGGAGGGGGCTGTAGTGACAGGACATGGGGCGATGGGTTTAAACTCCAGTAGTGCAGGTTTAGACAAGAGGTTAATAAGAAATTCTTCTTAACTCATTAATTATTCATTCATTAACTTATTAATTCATCTGGCCCTGGCACAGCTGTGGCTGCCCCTCCCTGGCAGTGCTCAAGGCCAGGCTGGATGGGGCTTTGGGCAGCCTAGGGTAGCGGAGGGTGTCCCTGCCCACAGCAGGGGTTGGCGCTGGATGGGCCCTGCGCCCCTCCCAGACCGGGCCGGGCTGTGGCTCATCGCGTGGCAGGCTCCCGCTTCACCCCATTGGGTGAATTTGGATCCGCGGCGCTATTGGTGGGAGCGAGCGAGGGCGCGCGGCAGCCAATCGGAGCGCAGGCGGGGGTCGCACGGTTGGTGGGGGGAAGAGTCCCGCTCCCCGCGGGCACCGGCTGCTGCGCCAGGGCAAGGAGCTGCCAGCGCCCACGTATCCCCGGTTGGGGCAACGCCGCCCGCGACGGAAAGAGGCGCATCATCCCCGCCCCCGCCGACACCTGCAGCTCACCGCCCGCGACGACGAGGAGGAGCAAGACAAGGTGCTGGGCGCGGTGAGGGTCGTGCTGCCCGGCACCCAGACCGTGCTGCTGCCCAAGAAGAATGACAGCCGTAAGGCTAAGAGCAAAAGGAATACCCCAGGAGCGGTCCCCCCTCGAAAGCAACGAGGCTTTTCTTAGGGCCACTAACTGGTTAGATCTTGGTTAGGAAACCCCCAACAGCCGCTGTCGTCTTTGCTGTTAAGAGAGATTTTAGTGTAAATGTGGGGATTACACCATAATTCACTTGGTGGCAAAATGTGTGTGAAAAACAGACAGGTTTTACAGAATCATACGAGTTGGAAGGGACCTCAAGAGATCATAGAGTCCAACCCCCTGCCAAATCAGGTTCCCTAAAGCAGGTCACACAGGTAGATGTCCAGATGGGTCTTGAATGTCTCCAGAGAAGGAGATTCCAAAACCACAGCCTGTTCCAGTGCTCTATCACCCTCTAAGTGAAGAAGTTCTTTCACATATCAGTGCGGATATTCCTGTGTCAAACTTGTGACCATTGTTCCTTGTCCTGTCCCCACAGGCCACTAAAAGGAAGTTGGCCATTTCCCTTTGTCTCCTTCACTTCAGATATTTATAAACATTGATGAGATCCCCTCTCAGTCTTCTCAAGGCTGAACAGCCCCAGCTCACTCAGTCTTTCCTCACAGGGGAGATGCTCCAGGCCCTTCATCATCTTTGTGGCCTCCGCTGGACTCTCTCCAGGAGATGCCTATCTGTTTTGTACCGGGGAGCCCAGGACTAGATTTCTTCTGTTTCAATAGGGGTGAGATCACCACAAAAGTGACTGCCAGAAGGAACCCCCCAGCCCCAGTGGCCTCTCCTGCATCACCTTATGTGAAGCTGAGGGAATGCTGTGATGTCTTGAAAAAAAAATCCCAAAGAACTTTGACTCCCTCTAACAACATTTGACATTCAGACTTTCGCCCCCGTAACAATTGGCATTCAGAATTATTAATACAGCTATATTAATATGGTATAATTGTATGTAATGCAATATTAATATGTTGTGTAGATTATTTATATTAACACTATATTAATGTTATGCATACAGTTTTCTCGTGGCTCCTGCTGAGTGGCCATAGTGGTTTTCTGCCTGAAAGCTGAATGGGTTTGAGAATAATCGGTAATCCCTGGCCAGGCAATTTGAGGTTATAAAAGGCACTGCTGTAGGTTTTGATTTTATCATATGTAGTGCTGAAGGTTACTGTAAAGATGTTGAAATAGGTACAGAAAATCTGTTTATAGGCCAGTAGTTGCTTTTTAATAATTACCTGCTTGGCAACATCGATTGCTTGAACGCTAATGCCATACGGCACTTCGGTGCCACTGACAGTGACAGCAGTTAGGGGTGTCAGAGGCACCCTCCAGACTTTGGGCAAAACAAAGCTGTGTTGGCGGCCCAGAAAATACTTGTCTTGATTATCCGTGCTCTAAAAAATAAAATATGTTTATTTTTCATTTGTTGAAGCGTGGTCCAAGGTAAAGTGCAGATGAATGCAGCCACGTTGTGTCCTCCTGCTTGCCAGCAGCTGGTCGTTTTAGCGTGACGGGTACGTCAGCTAGCTGTGCTGCGTTTAATTGGGTTTCCAATGAAGGAATCAGTTGCCAGATGGTAAAAAGTGTAATATTTTTGCAATCTGCTGTGGAAAGGGGGGGTCTGACTGGTAACCCCAAAAAGATTTATTGTTTAGAAGACTGGGAAATAAGCTGCGGCAGCATCTCCTTAGGTAATGGTGACTCACATTTTCACGGATCAAACTGAACCAGAATAACACCGCCACTGAATTATAAAGTGATAGGTCACTGATTATATTTAACACACACACACGGCCCTGTTAAGTTCGTATGTGACTTAATTTGTGAAGTAAAGAAGCATTTCTGTGGCAGAGCACTTAAGGAAATGTGCGTGTGCGGCATACCCCGAGCAGTGCCACACAAGCTGCTATGCTGTGAAAAGTCATCTCCTGTGGCACAAACTGCCCCCTCGCAGGACCACTCCTCGCCTCGTTGCACTTAATAATTTATTTTTAATTCTTTTTTGTGTTTGTTTTCTCCAAGGGGTAAAGGATTCTGGACAAAGCGACTCATTTCTAACCCACATTCAGTGCCGAAGATGAGCCTGTGTTACTTGCTCCTCTTTGAAACCCGTTTGCGGTTAAAACACTGAGTCAAACGGTGGATTTTCGGCTCGGATCAAGGGATAGACCCTCTCGAAATTGGGAATTGATTGCTGTGGAAGTTGGGTTGCCCACGCCGCGGGTTTTATTTGTGAGGAAAACCAAAAGTTTCTGCCTCCCGCGCTCTACCCAGGCCCAGGACTGGGTGTTTATCCCCTCTTTCTTAACCCCGCCGTTACCCCCCCGCAGAGAAACTTTACCGAGGCGGCAGCGGCCTCCCTCCGCCACGCCGCCGCGACCCCGGGGGGGGGCTGCGGGGCCGGGATTCCGCTAAAAACGTTTTTTTTTCGGCCCGTAACAAACACAGGCGGAGCGGGAAAGGAGGGCCCCGGCTGCCGGGCGGCGGGGCGGGAGCTGCAGCGCACCAATCGCGGCGCGGCTCCGCGCTATAAATATGAGGCCGCCGGGACGCTCTGGGCCCAGTGTTTCCCTCCGGATCCGTCCGTGATGTCGGAGACCGCGCCCGTCGCCGCTCCCGCCGTCTCCGCCCCCGGGGCGAAAGCCGCCGCTAAAAAGCCGAAGAAGGCGGCGGGGGGCTCCAAAGCCCGTAAGCCGGCGGGTCCCAGCGTCACCGAGCTGATCACCAAGGCCGTGTCCGCCTCCAAGGAGCGCAAGGGGCTCTCTCTCGCCGCCCTCAAGAAGGCGCTGGCCGCAGGCGGCTACGATGTGGAGAAGAACAACAGCCGCATCAAGCTGGGGCTCAAGAGCCTCGTCAACAAAGGCACCCTGGTGCAAACCAAGGGCACCGGCGCCTCCGGGTCGTTCAAGCTGAACAAGAGGCCCGGCGAGACAAAGGAGAAGGCAACCAAGAAAAAGCCGGCGGCCAAGCCGAAGAAGCCGGCGGCTAAGAAGCCCGCCAGCGCCGCCAAGAAGCCCAAGAAAGCGGCGGCGGTGAAGAAGAGCCCCAAGAAAGCCAAGAAGCCGGCGGCCGCGGCAGCTAAGAAGGCGGCCAAGAGCCCCAAGAAAGCCGCCAAGGCGACGGGACGCCCCAAGAAGGCTGCCAAGAGCCCGGCCAAGGCTAAGGCAGTGAAGCCCAAAGCAGCCAAGCCCAAGGCGGCCAAACCCAAAGCGGCCAAGGCGAAGAAGGCGGCGCCCAAAAAGAAGTGAAAAAAACCCGACTTGAAAATAAATTAGCCTCCTAATTTAAATAAACCCAAAGGCTCTTTTAAGAGCCACCCACTCGGTCTCTAAAAGAGCTGAGACACTGGGCTTAACCGCGGCGGCGGAGCCCGAAGTGGAGAAGGGAAGGAGAGAAAGGGGGTGGGCTGGAGCCGGGGTTGGGGGGGCGTTGCAAGGACTTGTACGGAGGTAAAGCCGCTGGGTCTGGCGGCGGGCTGCCTTGAGTGTTTCCCAGGGCGGTACCGCGGATGCTGCGCCTCTCCCACCGCCCCCTCCTCGGACTGAGCGGGGCAGCAGCCCCAGAATCACCCCTCCGCTGCGATACCCGGGGGAGTTTAAAAGTCCCGCGCTGGGCCGAGATTGGCCCTTTCCCCCAGCCGTCCCGGCCCCTCCTCCCGCCAGGCCCCGCCCCGGAGGGCGGTGACCTCTTCCCCCGTCCCCGCGGCTGCCGCCGGTGCCGTCCCGCCGCTCGCC
>VXBZ01005970.1:0-14667 GCA_013399135.1 Heliornis fulica
TCTCTCTAAAATGTGATTCACAGCGGCGCTTTGACTGGCGATGAATGGCCCGAGCATGTTGGCAGCAGAGTTTGTCCTTGTGAGCCCAACTGGTGTTGGACCTCAAAGAAGCTTCTAGCCGTTTCTTAAAGAAGCTACCCTGTAAAATCACCACAACTCCAGCCTTCACACAGTAAAATATCCTTTCCTCCTCTCTCTTTCCTTCCTCCTGAAATAAGCTGACAGGACAACCAAAACACTATTTCAAATATAAATGTTCTTGCTCATGTTTTGAATGCTACATGACCACATGCAAGTAAAATCTAATTCAAAAGTGAAAAAAAGCAAGCAAAGAAAGATCTTGAAATACGTCTCTTTAACAGGGAAATACCTCACAAATTAGTAGCTGTAGTACACTAGACGGACAGTCTTTCACACACCCTGATCATTACTAAGGAACTGACTGAATTTACCAACTGGAAGAGGCGACACAGTATTCCATAAACAAATGCCCATAAAAATAAGCCAACAGTAAGTACTGACATTTTATTAGAGTTAAGACTTAAGAATGAAGATAGTGACAGACATAATCCTTGGAAAGCTCTACTATGTGATTTTCAAAATATTTAATGGTTGATTACTAGGAAGATCATGATCACAACCGGATTTAGCAGCACATTTTATGTGTATAGTCACGATTCATCACTATGAAGTGCAAAGTTATTCCACAATTTCACTGTAGTCTGATAGAAGAATGATGTTCCCACATTTCTGGGAAGATTTCATATGGCATTAGAATGGAATCTATTCCAAAATGGAAGCTACGAACACCAACATGATATCAGATCTTTTTCCACAATGATTCCTGAGAGGAAAAAGCAGTTCTACAAGACTCTGGAGATTAACTAACAAGCAAAATGACTACAGAAATCAGCTTCCTATTTCTTTCAAGCTAAACAAAATAAATTTAAAAAAGGAAAGACAGAATAAAGCAGTCAATATCTCAAGAACTTACCTTCAGTCTTCAACTTTGTAAGAACCAAAATCAGGTAGTTGTTGAAATCTGGATACTGATTGAGTTGTTCTAGTTTCTGAAGACAGAAACTGTTAAGGGAATTTGAATCTTCACACACAGCACGTACACATTTATAGATACTATGAGTATTGAGCTATGTACTACTTTGTCATTTCAAAAGGTTTCCATAAATTCCATACTGAATCAGTAGTACTTCACAGATTCACAGAATGTTAGGAGTTGGAAAGGACCTCGAAAGATCATCCGGTCCAAATCCCCTGCCTGAGCAGGATCACCTGGACCAAATCACACAGCAATGCATCCAGACTGGCCTTGAATGTCTCCAGAGAAGGAGACTCCAAAACCTCTCTGGGCAGCCTGTTCCAGTGATCTGTCACCCTCACAGTGAAATAGATTTTTCTTATATTGAGATGGAGCTTCCTATGATCCACCTTGGACCCGTTGCCCCTTGTCCTATCACTGGCCAACACTGAGAAGAGCCTGGCTCCATCCTCCTGACACTAACCCTTTACATATTTATAGATATTAATGAGGTCACCCCTCAGTCTCCTCCAAGCTGAAGAGGTCCAGCTTCCTCAGCCATTCCTCATAAGGAAGGTGTTCCACTCCCTTAATCATATTGATGGCTCTACGCTGGACACTTTCAAGGAGTTCTATGTCCCTGTAAAGGCTATTAGGTTCGTCAAACATGACCTCCCCTTGGTAAAACCATGCTGACTTCTCCTAACAGCCCTCTTATCCTTGATGTGCCTGGAGACAGCACCAAGGACAAGTCATTCCATCACCTTTCCTGGGATGGAAGCCAGGCTGACTGGTCTGTAGTTACTCGGGTCCTCCTTCTTGCCCTTTCTGAAGACCAGAGTGACATCTCCTCCAGTCCTCAGGCATCTCTTCCGCTTCCCAAGACTTCCCAAAGATGATGGACAGTGGCTTATCAATGACTTCTGCCAGCTTCCTCAGCACCCTCAGGTTCATCCCATCAGGACCCATGGATTTATGGATATCTAGACGGCTTAACTGGTCCCTGATCCGGTCCTCGTCAACCGAGGCGGACTCCTCGTTTATCCTGGCTTCCTCTAGGACCTCTGACATCTGTGGCTCCTGCAAACAGTCTCCAACAGTACAGACAGAGGCAAAGAAGGCATTCAGTAACTCTGCCTTCTTACTGTCCTCAGTCACCAGGGCACCCACCTCATTCGTCAGCGGGCCGACATTGCCTCTAGCCTTAGTTTTGCCTGCAATGTGTTTGAAGAAATTCTTTTTGTTATCCTTAACCTCCCTTGCAAGGTTTAACTCCAAGGAGGCCTCAGCTTTCCTAGTTGCCAGCCTACATTCTTTGACAATATTCTTGTATTCCTCCCAGGTAGCCATTCCCTCTTTTCATGACCTGTAGATTCTCTTCTTCCACTTGAGTTTACCCAGCAGTCCCCTGTTTAACAACACAGGTCTCCTGGCTCCCCTTCTTGATTTTTTTCCCATTGGGATGCTCTGATCTTGACCTTGTAAGAAGCGGTCCTTGAATATGGACCAACTTTCTTGGACCTCTTTTCCTTCCAGTACCCTGTCCCTTTTAGTTATGTTGAAATCTGAAAAAAAAAAAAAAAAGAATCCAGGGACAGACACAGAAATTAATAGATCCTTTAAAATATTTTTAAAAGAAAAAACAAATTCACAGAAAACCACAAACCTTTAGCATAAACCAACCAACCAAAGAGAAGAAAACAACCCACACATACTCCTTCCTCTGTACAGTTTTACATTTCAATATTTACACTTATAAGCTAGCCAAACCTACGGAATCCACTGAGCCAAGCCCATAATGTGTCATTTCTTTCTCCACAATAAATAAAAGCATTTCATCATTAAAATGTAACAGCTATCATGATTTTGATAAGCTACTCACTTTAATATTCACCGCATCAGCGAATCACAATATATTAGTCATATACTTTTAATTGATGCTAACTAGCCACAACTTGAGCTTTAAACAGTGAGAATCTGTTTAACTGTAAATGCCCAGATATTTGTAACAAGAATTTCATGGTCTCTAAAAATATTAAATAATATCTTTCTGTATACAAACAATTTCTCTAGAGTGACACATCTCTGAAAAGGTATATTACTAGCAATACCAGCTTTACTATGTTCTTGGGGAAACCGCAGAATGACTGTTTCTGAAAAGCTAGAAGGTATGTGGTTATTTCTCTAAAATTTGTTATTACTTCTGCCTCAAATTTTTAACTATTCTGCTACTGCTTGGCTAGAACAGAGATCTGGCATTCTCTTTGCATCTTGTTCTCACACACTAGCGTTAGTTAGCATTATGCTCAACATTTGAAATCATAAGCATGTAGTGTCATTTTTAAGTTACTAAATCATAGAATCATAGAATGATTAGGGCTGGAAGGGATCTTAAAGATCATCAAGTTCCAAGCCCCGTGCCATGGGCAGAGACACCTCTCACTAGACCAGGCTGATCAAGGCCCTGTCCAACCTGTTCAGTGACTCACCAACCTCATATTGAAGAATTTCTTCCTAATACCCAACGTAAATCTACCCTCTTCCAATTTAAAACCTTTCTCCCTTGCCCTATCACTACATGCCCTTCTAAAAGGTCCCTCCCCAGCTTTCTTGTAGGCCCCTTCAGGTACTGGAAGGCAGCTATAAGATCTCCCCAGAGCCTTCTCTTCTCCAGGATGAACAACCCCAACTCTCCAGCCTATCTTCATAAGAGACATGCTCCAGCCCTTTGATTATTTTTGTGGCCCTCCTCTGGATGTGCTCTAACAGGTCCATGTCCTTCTTATGCTGGGACTCCAGAACTGAACACAGTACTGCAAGTGAGGTCTCACCAGAGAAAAGTAGAGGGGCAGAATCACCTTTCCAAATCTGGGCTGCAGATGCACATTGGTGGCTTATGTCCAGCTTTTCATGCATGAGTACTCCCAAGTCCTTTTCCTCAGGGCTGCTTTCCAGCACATCATCTCCTAACCTGTACGGATAACGGGGTTTGCCCCGACCCAGGTGCAGGACCCTGGCGCTTGGCTTTGTTGAACCTCATGAGGTTCACCTGGGCCCAGCCTGTCCAGATCCCTCTGGATGGCATCCTGTCCCTCTGGCACATTAACGTCACCACCCATCTTGGTGTCATCAGGAAACTTGCTGAGGGTGCACTCAATCCCTCTGTCAATATCATTAATTATCATATTAAACAGCACTGGTCTCAGTATGGACCCTAAATCTACTATATATCATTGGTATGGCAAACTTAGCTGTATAGCTAAATCTCTAAATATTCAAGTTGTGAAACCTTAGACATATCTATGTTAGGACATCAATGGCCATTCCAATGACCAACCACCACTGTCTCAATCAAAACCATAAGAGACTTAATTTATAAAACATTTGGACTGCTTGCTCCAAGTAGTAACTTTTCTGGAGTAATCTGCCCTCGTTCCACTTAATAAGAGAGTAAAGTATACATATCACAGCCAGAAACTCCTTTGCTGTGAAATACAAAGGAGATGATATGTAAACAGAAGGATGATCACAGCAAATTAAAATAATAGAGAACATTCTACATGGCCCCTAGAAATGAACAAACTCACATCCAAAGAATGCTGTCAAAGGTGTCATGCCAAAGAGCTCTTTCAGGAACAGCCAAGTAGGGCAGCACATTTTGAAATTTTTTTTCTCCTTCTCCAAGATTCAGAACCATAATCACCAAAACAGTCAGTCGACATTATTAACCGTGAATTCCAATCGGTGAAATAAGAAATAGTATCAGAAGGGAAGCAGAAAAAACCTCAACGAGCAGTATTAAACAGATAATGAACTAGAAAACATGAATCTGTCTAGGTATCAAAGAATAGTTTATAGGCCATATTACTGATCTCTTCACCTACTTTAACTTCCTTATCAATTCATTACTTTCTTAACAAAGGGCTTTGGCTAACCTATGCTACTCACTTCATAACGTTTGAGTTCTAAACACCTCAATATGCAAAAACTCTATTGTAAATACCATGAGAGTCAACATACTGATAAATTTATTTTAAAAATTAAGGACTGAAATTACTTTTCATTTCAAACCATAAATCACCACCCTACTTTGACATGCTATTAAGTAGAATTCCACAGTACAAAAGCTATCACAAATTTTGCGGGAAACAGTCTCAAGGACACTATTATTTTTAATTAAAGGTCATGTTGCTATTGTTCAGCCCCAGACAGCAATTGACCACCAGTAAATCACCAATGTACTACAGTACTTCGTACAACATACAACTCACATTACAGATTATTTTCCCCCAAAGGCCAAATCTCCTTGATCTCAGATGTTCATGGACAGGTTATGTCTTGGGCCCAATCCATCAGGATGGGTGGTCAGGACAGGAGAAGCAATATGCTCAGTTGGGCACCAACACCAGCTTGCTTTGGGTCATTGTTGCATTTATCTGGCTCCTTGCAAAACTCACTCTTCATTGGCTCAGGTTATTCCTGCTACATTACTTCCTACAACATACAACTGAGATTATTTTTCCCCCAAGGTTAAATCTCCTTGAGGTCTCCAGGTCTCCCCATCCTTCTGCATTACCCAGCAAGTACACCCAGGTCCTTGAGCAAAGACAATCCCACCAACAGGTTTGCCTTTTCCCATGGGAGGAGGAATCCACACCACCTTCCCCAGCCACTTCCCCATGTGCACTATGGAGACCTTATCTTCTCCCACAGTACATAGGGGGTTTTGTTTCAGCAGGACCAGGATGGTTAGCAGATCCTCTTTTATGTAGAAGAAGAAATACACAAAGAAATCAGTCTGCTGCTTGGTGAAAGATGATGTTGATGAACTGGGACCATCTGGAGAATGTGAAGTAGAGGCAGTACTGGAGGTCATCACCTGATCCCTGCCCAGAGAAGGGGGAAGGTGAATCCAGACAGTTTGCAGAGGTAAAAGCCATCCAGCTGGCTTTAANACCCAGCAAGTACACCCAGGTCCTTGAGCAAAGACAATCCCACCAACAGGTTTGCCTTTTCCCATGGGAGGAGGAATCCACACCACCTTCCCCAGCCACTTCCCCATGTGCACTATGGAGACCTTATCTTCTCCCACAGTACATAGGGGGTTTTGTTTCAGCAGGACCAGGATGGTTAGCAGATCCTCTTTTATGTAGAAGAAGAAATACACAAAGAAATCAGTCTGCTGCTTGGTGAAAGATGATGTTGATGAACTGGGACCATCTGGAGAATGTGAAGTAGAGGCAGTACTGGAGGTCATCACCTGATCCCTGCCCAGAGAAGGGGGAAGGTGAATCCAGACAGTTTGCAGAGGTAAAAGCCATCCAGCTGGCTTTAAACATTGCCAAATGAGAAAAATGGCCAAAACTGTACCTCTATACTGACTGGATGGTGGCCAATGCCCGGGGTGTGGGTGTGTGTGTGTGGTTGTAACAATGGAAAGAAACAAAGCAACTGGTAGTGCAGAGGCACCCTTTTATAGGGGCTTGATTGATGTCAAGTAGTGTGGAAAACATCACTCCTATGAAGATAGGCTGAGAGAGTTGGGGCTGTTCAGCCTGGAGAAGAGAAGGCTTCAGGGAGACCATATTGACGCCTTTGAATACTTAAAAGGGGCTTATAAGAAAGATGAGAATAGACTTTATAGTAGGGCCTGTAACGACAGGAGAAGGGGCAACTGTTTTAAACTAAAAGAGTGTAGATTCAGACTAGATCATAAGGAAGATTTTTTTTTTTTCCGATGAGGGTGGTGAGGCGCTGGAACAGGCTACCCAGAGAAGTTGTGTCTGCCCCCCCCCTGGAAGTGTTCAAGGCCAGGTTAGATGGGGCTTTGGGCAACTTTGTCTAATGGAAGGTGCCCCTGCTGAGGGCAGGGGGCTTACAGCTGGATGATGATTAGTAAAAATGGTGAAGCATTGGAACAGGCCACCCAGGGAGGTGGCGGAATCACCATCCCTGAAACTGTGCAAAAAATGGGTAGATGTGGGGCTTTGGGAGATGGTTTAGAAGTTACAGTGGTATAGTGCTGGTGGTTGGACTTGATAACCTTGAAGGTCTTTTCCAACCATGATGATTCTATGATCTTTAAGGTCCCTTCCAACCCAAATCTCTATGATTTAAGATACCTTATACTGTGTTAGTGTTAATCTTGTAATCTTTGAATCTTTAATTAAGTTGCTGTTTTGATCGTAATATATTACTGAATTACTTGTAAATCTTTAAATATGTTAATAATTAATTGTTGCTAGAGCTTAACCTTTTATTTACCTCATAGTATTAATAAATTCTTAATTGATTAAATCATAACCATGTCAAGCACTCTTAATCTGTGACATTGTATAGCACTCATGATAAAATTATTGTTTTGAGACTTATCTGGTATTTGTACTTGGCATTGCTGTCATCTCTGTACTTTGGGAGCCATGTCTTAGAAACTATTAATTATATTCTTTATCTTTTCTTCTCAGAGAGCCAACCTCTAGGGCTGACAAAGCAGGGGGGGGGAGGGGAGGACACACATGACGAACGACACGACCAACACTCCCCTCCTCCAGACCAGTTACAATAGGTCTTGAGAATTCTGAATATTCTTGGGACATTCAAACCAGCATGCTTCTTTTGCTACCTCTCCTGAATCTGTTTCAGGTCTTGTTCAGGGCAAAGCAACTATTTAATAATACCGCCCGGAGATCTGCATAGTTATGAGTGGCAGGGTGTGTAGGATAGGATGGGCATGTGCCTAGAACAGTGTGCACCACCAGTGCTTTAGAACTTCACACCTGAAAAAGTGCAGAATCCTGAGAAGCTAGTAGAATATTTGCAAAATATGCTGTCACCCTGGCAGTTCCAGAGGCACAAATCATTTCAATGTGCTGGGTCCCATTCCATGTCTACCAAGTTTTGTTCAACATTATTCAGTACCCTCAAGGGGAAGAGGAGGTCTCTAAATCTGATGACAAAATGATAGGCACCAACCCCCATGACAAGCAGTGCAGCAACCAGGGAGTCAACCTGTGCTGATATCAGTCACCACTATACACAAGAAGAAATCATGGAAGTGAAAGTGTCAGTTTGTTTAGTAGGGGATGATAAAAAAGCAGGGTCATCATGAGAAGAGGAGGAGGAAGAACTCATGAAACAGTAACCACCTGATCCCTATCCCTGAGTGGGCTGTGAGATATGTGAAAAGATTTCAGCCTTCATCCAGGCAAGCACATTGTCACCTGGCTGCTCTGATTCTGGGACAATGGAGCCAGTAGCCAGGAATTGGTGGGTAGGGTAGGGAAGCCAAACAGCTGGGATCCCTTTCTAGATGTTGTGGTTTAACCTGGCAGGCAGCTAAAACAACCACGCACCCGTTCGCTTGCCTCAGACTCCAATACAGGCAATTCTTGGCATCCTCCTGTCACTCCAGAGATCCAGATGGGTTCTATGGCCCTATATCTTCATGGCACCAACATACACTGTGCACCAGTGTCTACCAAAGCCTTATACTTCTGTGGGTCTGATGTGCCAGGCCATAGAATCCACCCAGTCCAGTATTCCCAGNGTGTGGTTGTAACAATGGAAAGAAACAAAGCAACTGGTAGTGCAGAGGCACCCTTTTATAGGGGCTTGATTGATGTCAAGTAGTGTGGAAAACATCACTCCTATGAAGATAGGCTGAGAGAGTTGGGGCTGTTCAGCCTGGAGAAGAGAAGGCTTCAGGGAGACCATATTGACGCCTTTGAATACTTAAAAGGGGCTTATAAGAAAGATGAGAATAGACTTTATAGTAGGGCCTGTAACGACAGGAGAAGGGGCAACTGTTTTAAACTAAAAGAGTGTAGATTCAGACTAGATCATAAGGAAGATTTTTTTTTTTTCCGATGAGGGTGGTGAGGCGCTGGAACAGGCTACCCAGAGAAGTTGTGTCTGCCCCCTCCCTGGAAGTGTTCAAGGCCAGGTTAGATGGGGCTTTGGGCAACTTTGTCTAATGGAAGGTGCCCCTGCTGAGGGCAGGGGGCTTACAGCTGGATGATGATTAGTAAAAATGGTGAAGCATTGGAACAGGCCACCCAGGGAGGTGGCGGAATCACCATCCCTGAAACTGTGCAAAAAATGGGTAGATGTGGGGCTTTGGGAGATGGTTTAGAAGTTACAGTGGTATAGTGCTGGTGGTTGGACTTGATAACCTTGAAGGTCTTTTCCAACCATGATGATTCTATGATCTTTAAGGTCCCTTCCAACCCAAATCTCTATGATTTAAGATACCTTATACTGTGTTAGTGTTAATCTTGTAATCTTTGAATCTTTAATTAAGTTGCTGTTTTGATCGTAATATATTACTGAATTACTTGTAAATCTTTAAATATGTTAATAATTAATTGTTGCTAGAGCTTAACCTTTTATTTACCTCATAGTATTAATAAATTCTTAATTGATTAAATCATAACCATGTCAAGCACTCTTAATCTGTGACATTGTATAGCACTCATGATAAAATTATTGTTTTGAGACTTATCTGGTATTTGTACTTGGCATTGCTGTCATCTCTGTACTTTGGGAGCCATGTCTTAGAAACTATTAATTATATTCTTTATCTTTTCTTCTCAGAGAGCCAACCTCTAGGGCTGACAAAGCAGGGGGGGGGAGGGGAGGACACACATGACGAACGACACGACCAACACTCCCCTCCTCCAGACCAGTTACAATAGGTCTTGAGAATTCTGAATATTCTTGGCACATTCAAACCAGCATGCTTCTTTTGCTACCTCTCCTGAATCTGTTTCAGGTCTTGTTCAGGGCAAAGCAACTATTTAATAATACCGCCCGGAGATCTGCATAGTTATGAGTGGCAGGGTGTGTAGGATAGGATGGGCATGTGCCTAGAACAGTGTGCACCACCAGTGCTTTAGAACTTCACACCTGAAAAAGTGCAGAATCCTGAGAAGCTAGTAGAATATTTGCAAAATATGCTGTCACCCTGGCAGTTCCAGAGGCACAAATCATTTCAATGTGCTGGGTCCCATTCCATGTCTACCAAGTTTTGTTCAACATTATTCAGTACCCTCAAGGGGAAGAGGAGGTCTCTAAATCTGATGACAAAATGATAGGCACCAACCCCCATGACAAGCAGTGCAGCAACCAGGGAGTCAACCTGTGCTGATATCAGTCACCACTATACACAAGAAGAAATCATGGAAGTGAAAGTGTCAGTTTGTTTAGTAGGGGATGATAAAAAAGCAGGGTCATCATGAGAAGAGGAGGAGGAAGAACTCATGAAACAGTAACCACCTGATCCCTATCCCTGAGTGGGCTGTGAGATATGTGAAAAGATTTCAGCCTTCATCCAGGCAAGCACATTGTCACCTGGCTGCTCTGATTCTGGGACAATGGAGCCAGTAGCCAGGAATTGGTGGGTAGGGTAGGGAAGCCAAACAGCTGGGATCCCTTTCTAGATGTTGTGGTTTAACCTGGCAGGCAGCTAAAACAACCACGCACCCGTTCGCTTGCCTCAGACTCCAATACAGGCAATTCTTGGCATCCTCCTGTCACTCCAGAGATCCAGATGGGTTCTATGGCCCTATATCTTCATGGCACCAACATACACTGTGCACCAGTGTCTACCAAAGCCTTATACTTCTGTGGGTCTGATGTGCCAGGCCATAGAATCCACCCAGTCCAGTATTCCCAGTCATCCCTTTCCTCCTCCTTGTTGAAGGCAGGGACCCTCTGTTCCTGGTCAGAGTATTTGCTGTCTGACCCTCTCAGTGCCAGACCAGGAGTCCCCTCACCAGGATCAAAGGTGATCTTGGTCCTTCTTCTGTCTGAGAGATCGCTGATTGCCACCTTGTGTCTCTACAGCAACTAAACTGACAGCCTTCTTGGGTATTCCCTTCTTAACAGCTGTTTTTCCTCTCAGATCATATACATGGGTTGTCCTGGTTTCAGCTGGTATAATTTTCTTCCTAACAGCTGGTATAGTGCTGTGTATTTGATTTTGTATGAGAACGTTGTTGATAACACTCCAATGTTTTAGTTGTTTTTAAGCAGTGATACAATTAAGTCAAGGACTTTTCAGCTTCCTAGGCCCTGCCAGTGAGAATGCACGAGCCTTCTGCAGAAGATGCACAAGAATCTGGGAGGGGCCACAGGCAGCACAACTGACCCAGACTGGCCAAAGTGATATCATGCTCAGTATATAACTTGGGGGAGCATTGGCTGAGTGGTGGCAATTGCTGCTTGGGAACAGGTTGGGCAACAGTCAGAAGGTGCTGAGCAACTGAATTGTGCATCACCTGTATATTTATCATCATCTTCCTTCGCTGCAGCATTAAACTTCTTTTTTCTTAACCCACAAATTTTACTTTTTTTCTGATTCTCTCCCCCATCCCACTGGGTGGGGGAGAGTGAGTGAGAGGCTCTCTGGTGTTTAGCTGCCTGCTGGTTAAATCATGACAATGGGCTACCAGCTTAAAGGTGGGCTCACCATCCCACTTCCTCATGTCCTCCCCCTGGTCATGGAGGAAGAACTAGAGTGTTCCACATGCCACACACCTGGGGCTCCCTTTCCCTCTGACAGGGTTAGGGCAACCTGGGCTAGTGGAGGGTGCCCCTGACACTGGCAGGGTGGTTGGAACTAGATGGGCTTTAAGGTCCCTTCCAACACAAACCATGCTATTATTCTATGCTTCTTTGAGCTGCACGGCCAGCTGTTGTGGTACATTCATTCATGGCTGCGGGTACCCCAACAAGTTACAGTGGCAATCTCTACTTGCGTTGCAATTGTATATCCTTGACTCTAGGCACTAGATACTTTTTTATTAAAAAATGAAAGCTAAGCATTCTCTCAAATTTCTAAAGCTTACATAGCATTTAGAAAAACACAGGTTTGAGACAAACTCAGAGCTGAGTCCCTTCTGCGTCTTCCACTCCTATAGGGATGCACAGTCCTCTCTCACTCTCATATTCAGATGATCCTTTCCGTCTGCCTCTTAGGCATGCTGTGCTGGCTTTGGCTGGAATAAATTTAATTTTCTTCATAGTAGCTAGTACAGGGCTACGTTTCGGATTTGTGCTGAACCGAGGTTGATAATATAGATATGTCTGTCTTTGTTATTTCTGAGCAGTGCTTACATAGATTCAAGCCCTTTTCTGCTTCTTGCAAGACCCCACCAGTGAGTAGGCTGGGATTGCACAAAAAGTTGGGAGGGGACACAGCCGGGCCAGCTGACCCCAACTGACCAAAGGGATATTCCGGACCATAGGACATCATGCTCAGCATATAAAGGGGCTGGGGGAAGAAGGCGGCAAGCAGCGTTTGGAGTGATGGCATTTGTCTTCCCAAGTAACTGTTACATGATAGAACCCTGCTTTCCTAGAGATGGCTGAACACCTGCCTGCCCATGGGAAGTAGAGAATTAATTCCGTGCATTGCTTTGCTTTGCTTGCATGTGTGGCTGTTGCTTTACCTATTAAACTGTCTTTATTTCAGCCCATGAGTTTTCTTGCTTTCACTCCTCCCGATTGTTGGTCTTAGTTGTTGCCAAGGAGTCAAGGACTTTTCAGCTTCTCATACTGCTCTGCTAACGAGAAGGCTGGGGACACCCAGGAAGCTGGGAGGGGACACAGCCAGGCCAGCTGAGCTGAACTAACCAAAGGGGGTATTCCATACCAATGATGTCATGCTCAGCATAAAGGGGGGCTGGTTGGGGAGGAGCACATGGCTCCAGGACATGTGGCTCAGGGACTGTCCAGCTTTGGGACGGCTCTGAGCTGCACAGCCTGAGTTGGGCAGTTCACTGAGAAACTGCATTGTGTATCACCAGTTTTGTATATTTTGTTGTAAATCCTGGTATTGTTATTTCTCCCTCCGTTTTGCTGTCCTAGTAAACTATCCTTATCCCAACCCACGAGGTTTGCCTTTGTCTTACATGACAGAGAAGTACTGCAGCCATTCCAACTCCAGTAGTAGGCACCATGGCCCCAGTGACGGGTACTGCATGTACTTCAATCCCAGTGGCAGGCAACGTGGCTATATCAACTTCCACAAAACTGATTGTGGACACTCAAACTCTGGCAACAGGCATTACAGTTATCTCCAACCCCCCCAACATGTACTGCAGGTACTCAAAGCCCAGCGATAAACATTGCAACTGAATCAGAGAATACACCAAATCCAGTATCCTTTGTCACTATACATAAGAAGAAATGGACATGCAAGTCAACTCATTTAGTAAAGAATGATAACAAAAAAATGCCATCAGAAGAATAGGAGGAAGAGGACAAGGTAATCATCTGATCCCTCTCCCTGAGTGAGCTACAAGATATGCAAAAGGGTATCAGCCATCATCCAGGTGAGCACATCATTACCTGTCTGCTGTGATGCTGAGATAACAGGGCCAGTAGCCTGGAATTAGAGGGTAGGGAAGCCAAGCCGCTGAGATCTCTGTCTAGGGAAGGGAGCATTGACAAGACAATTGAGAAGAAGTCACAACCCCTCAGCCTCTGGAGGTAACTTCTGTCAAATGTGAAAGAAAGGTATCCCTTCAGCGAAGATGTATGTCGACCAGCCAAGTGGACCACAATGGAGGGAGGTATTCAGTACCTGAGGGAATTAGCTGTGCAGGAGATGGTTTATTATGATCCAGACAGCACACGGTTACCCACTGATATTGATGAAGCCCCGTGTACACGACCCATGTAGCAGAAGGTTGTACAGAATACACCATCATCATATGCCAACTCATTAGAAGCAATGGGCTGGAAAGATGAAGAGGCATCAACAGTGGATAAAATAACTGCCTGACTCGGGCAATATGAGGAAAATCTCTCTTCCTCTGTTGTCTCAGCTGTGGAGAAACTGTCCTGAAAGGTCCAGAAACTCAAAGAGAATATCATAGAATGGGTTAGGATGGAAGGGACCTTTAAAGGTCCCATCCACCCCCCCCTGCAGTGAGCAGGGCCATCTTCAGGTTGCTCAGAGCCCCATCAAGCCTGACCTTGAATATCTCCAGGGATGGGGCCTCCACTACCTCTGGGCAACCTTTTCCAGTGATCTACCACCCACATATTGAAGAACATTTTCCCAATCCAACCTAAATCTCCCCTTTTCTAGTTTAATACCATTACCCATCATCCTGTCACTACATGCCCTCGTGAACAGTTCTTCCCCCGCTTCCTTATAGGCACCTTTCAGGTACTGGGAGGCCACTATAAGGTCCCCCAGAGCCTTCTCTTCTCCAGGCTGAACAAGCCCAACTCTCTCAGACTATCCTCATCGGAGAGGTGCTCCAGCCCTTGGCCATTTTTGTGGCCCTCCTCTGGATGTGCTCTAACAGGTCCATGTCCTTCTTGTGCTGAGGGCTCCAGAGTTTCACACAGTACTCCAGGTGGGATCTCAACAGAGCAAAGTAGAGGGGCAGAATCACCTTTCCTGATCTGCTGGCTGCACATTTGATGCAGCCCAGGATGCGGTTGGCCTTCTGGGCTGCAGATGCACATTGGTGGCTCACCACAGAATTGTAGGGGTTGAAAGGGACCTCCAGAAATCATCAAGTCCAACCCACCTGCCAAAGCAGGTTCCCTAGAGGAGGTTGCACAGGTCGGTGTCCAGACAGGTCTTGACTATCTCCAGAGAAGGAGACTCCACA
>VXBZ01005971.1:7018-24288 GCA_013399135.1 Heliornis fulica
TAATCACTGTCAAGGAGTTAATATACAGTTATTGGAGGCTGCACACTGTCGCAGACGACCCTTTCATCTTTAGTAAGGAGGAGGAGAGCTGCCTCCCGTGGGAAATGGGTGAGGAAAAGGAGGTTCAACAGGACAAGCCCAGTTGGCTCTCCTCTCTCCTAAAGCTGGAAGGGGCTCCCTGGACATCCACTGTCACCGACCATCCAGGTAGTGTCTGGGAGTTGGGGCTGTGCTGCAAAAGATTTTACAGCAGCTGTTTAACATTCTCCTACCCAGTTATTAAACACGAATGAGAGTAAATGAAAATGGCAAAGTAAAATGAAATAAAAGTCCTCTTTTCATTCTGCTAAGAGACAACACCTAATTAGGGAATATTTGAATCCCACAAAAATGCAGACTCTCCGTGGTGACATATAACTTCTCATTTAAAACCGTAACCAACACAGACCCACCCGATCCAGCCCAGGCTCAGGCACAGCCATAGTCCCAGCTCTGGCTTGGAGGGCCAAGGCAGACCTTGCTGCCTTGACTCTACCCCAGCCCTGATCCCCTCGCAGGGGGCTTCTTTTAGGCTTTCATGTTCTCAGGCCAGGGAGACAACGCTTGGCCAGGAGCAGCTTTTCAGATTCCGAGTTTGCTGGTGGTGAGCCAGGGCAACCAGCCGCTGGCTTCGATGGCCGTGCCCCAGAGTGCCTGACAGCTGGGGACAACCCTTACATCTTTTTTCCCCCACTCTTTTAGCACAGGAAAAACGTCTCCCTTGGATCTGTTCATCAGTGACCACTGGGAACCCTGAAATATTTTATGCTGTGCCATCCCCTGAGCTTAGAGCAATCCACCTAGGATTTTACTAAGGTCTTCCTCCCTGTCTCCACTTACTTCATCAGGGCTTACGTTGTTGTTCTCCACTTGGCAGTGTTCACATGCCAGATGTGTTTGCCATTTGGAGCGTGCTGCAGAGGTCAGAGAAATATAACCCAATAGTGAGCTTAACCTGCCCTGACCGCCGGGAGCGTACCTCTGGGGTTTGATGCTTGCAGGTGGCACCTGGGACCTTCCCAGGGGTACAAGCCTGCTGGGCAGTCCTCAGAGGTGAAGCCTTAGGCTGGGTGCAGGCAATCCCCTACCTAGCTGAAGCAAGGGGAACGGGAAGAGCTTCAGCCTGAATACACAGACATAGAACTTTCCAGTGGGGAAGCGGGGAGAATAGCCCCCCAGTTCCCCAAGATATTAATGAGCTGGTGAGCTCAGGAGTTAGTAGTGTCTTGTAGCCACGTAAATGAAGCTGCATTTGTTGTTTTGTAAGCTGCCACAACGTACAAGTTTATCTGTCTCTTGGCTTCTCCAGTTCTGCTTTGTGTCCTCCCTAAAGGCCATTTTGCAACTAAAACCCCGCCGCACACAGGTAATATGTGCGTGTACACACGTCAGGTTCCCTGCTCTCCCCTACACTTGGACACCAATCTCATCCAAATACCCTCAGATCATGCTTATTAGGAAAGTAAAATCCACAGGGATTTTTCCAGGATATGGGGGAAAGGAAAAAACCCCAACCTTGGAAGGAAGGCAATGCTGCTGGTATTCAGCCCCCTTCTCCCTTGATCCCTCCAAAGACGTAACCAACTCCTTGTCTTCACACAGAACCCAGGGTGACAGCAAAGTTCCTTTAATAGCTTTATACAAATGTCTTGTTTTGTAGCATTTGTTCTCATTTTATTACTGTGCCACCTGAGAAGCAGAGTCCCAACTTTGCTAGGAGGCAAAGCATCGCACCCTGCCTTTCTTAGCTGCCCGTCAGTTGAGGAGCTAAGACTTTTACCATGACCATTTATTGAATCTAAATCAAACTTAGAAGTGTGGGTGTAGAGCATTTTATTTAAAAAACAAATAAATTTCTCTGAACTCCAGAAAAGAAACCACCACATCACAGTGTCCTGCACAGGTCAAGCCTCTCTTAACCGCTGCCCTGCCAGAAGCATCACTTGCAGCTTCCCCTCTCACTGAAGGCCCTCTGGGTTTGACAAGCAAGCAAGGACAGAGGTGGGGGAGTAACACATGTCCCATCCTGCGGCTGGGAAGGGCTAGGGACAGCCCAGATGTGGAGCAGGAAAGTGTAACTGCTGAAAGGACACAAAGTGCAGACAGCCCATGCTTGTCCCCAGGCAGCCCCTGTGACCTCCCCAGGGGAGAAGGATGTGCACCTTTTTTATACCATCTTCCATCTGCTCCTTCAAGGAGGACCACCTTCACCTCCCTAGAAAAAAAAACCAACCCCCACCGCTACCCTTACACTGCTGGGGTACTGCCTGGGATTTCCCCTGCCAACACTGCGCTCCTGACTTGCCGAGGGCAGAAGTATCATTTGCTGGGCTGGCACAGGGCCCTAGGTCTCCCCAGTGACAAAACGGACAGGTACGTGGGCTGTTGGTGACATAGATGTGCAGGCTTTTGCCAGCTCTGGGAGCGAGCACAGATCAGTGCTGGTGGAGGTGGCTTGATTGATGGCTGGGTTTTACGGGGGGCTATGGTAGATGTGTCATGCCAACTTTGGCGTGCTGGGTCTGGAAAACTAGGGATTATATCAAAACAGCAGCTTATAACCATGTCTAAATAAAGGTGCTTGCTTACAAGCACAGTGAACCCAGCCATTTCCTAATGCCAGCTCTGGATTTGCTTCCCACATTTGCATCTGTGGCTTGTCTGAGCTCTGCACATTGGGGAATTTAATAACAATCACTCGTATTTTTTCCCTTGTTTCTGAAAGAACCAAGCTCCTGCAAAAAAAAAAAAAAAAAAGCAGAGGGGAATATATTTCAGATCAGGGATATAGCATTCTAGGCAAGGCACTTAGAGAGTAAAAGTGTAAATGTGTAAAGCTGTAAAGAGATAATACACTGGGAAATGATTTTAAAAGTACAGAGGTAAAACTGGGATTATACTGTTCCAAAAGCAATTTGTAGGCTATGTGGCAAGAAGAGTTAGCATAGCAAGTGTGAAACTTCGAGGTACATATATAGGTGCTGCAGAGATCCTTCACCCATCATTTAAAACAAATTATTTAAGTGACAACATTGCAGTGCGCAAATATTCAGGTGTGCTTACACGTATGCTCACATACACGTATGTGCATGCAGATGTCTTTACAGCTAACGCTGTGTGACTGTTCTTTTGTTTTTGGAAGGTTTCAACACTTTGAAGCACTCTGATAATTTACACTTACCTATAAGGTCTCATCCGTTGTGGTGGCACCTGGTTCATTTCTTGGTGATGCTGATGTCAATAATTTATTTAAATGACCAGAGGGGATGTGCTATGCATTAATAATTACTTATATGCTCTGTACATATTCAGATTTTGACTGCTGAGACTGCACTGGTTTAGTTTGCCGAGAGATGCTGCCATCTCTCCCGTAGGTGTAATTAACTAAGGCGGTGTTAAACCAGTGAGCAGATGATGGGAGAATATATCCCTTGGCCGAGAAGGGCCAGGAACAAATCGTATCTTAAACTTCAGCAAAGCTGAAATACACTCTGGATGTTATCTTGCACTCAAATGGTATTTAAACCTCAAGCCTGCTTCTGAGCGCAGAGGTTGTAACGGGGCCTGTGACATTTCAGAGTCAAGTGTCTGCTGCCAGGTTATAAACTCGCATTTCTGTCACAGTCCAGTCGCTAACCGCTGGCTAACCACCTCTTCAGCCATCAGCACTACAATTTTAAAGGACAGTTTGGAAAATGCAGTACTTGGGAAGAACCAGGGATGCCAGGGAGTCGGTCTGGTTCGGGGCTGACTCTCATTTTGTAGCACAGGAGGGAGTGCCGGGCCCACGGGCATCGTCAGCACAAAAGGGGGTGAAGGAAGCACAGACAGAATTACTAACCACATCTCCTTCCTACGACAAACTTGTTTCCCTTGTGAGAAGTGAGATGCCTCTTCAAAGCACAAAGGAGAGAGGATAACTGGCAGGTGGGGCTCTGCCTCTGTGTGCAGAGATTTTTCTCCCCTCCTGCTCCCTTCCCCGAGGTCTAGTTTTTATGGTTGTAGTTGCTTTTGAAAGGCAGTAATGAGGTAGGAAATGCTCACACTCCTCCTGATGCCAAAGGGATCTGGAGCAGATTGATGCTGGATGGCTGGAAACACAAAATCAGAAAGGAGAGCAGTATCTGTGGCTAGTGTAGACCCAAGCAGGTTTTTTTGGTTGTACGTGTGCAAATCACTTCATATATGTGCCTACATGGACTTAGAGCAGGATCACGTAGAGGACTTCTTACTAAATGATGCATCTTGTTGCTGATCACCTGTATACAAACTTGGGTTCTTCTTGTTTATAAAAGCCTTTCTTCTTTTGGGTCTCTTTGGGACAATATTAAATTTTAACTGACAATATGTATTTCTACCTCTGCTAATCCTAACAGTGCCCTTAAGATAATCAACATGGCATTGGTAGGAAGAAATTATTCCCTTAGTGGAAGGTGTTTTCTCTCCTGTGTCAGAGAAATCAAAATCTTCCCCAAATCTGGCGGGGGCGGGGGCCGGGAGGGTGTGTGTTTATGCATGGGGCTGAGAGCTGGGACCTGTAACTACTCCTGGTTCTTACAGACCCCCTTGGTGGCAAAGCTCCCCAATCTCCCTTTCAACACCTGCAAAACGGAGATAATGAGGACAATGTCCTTCCTTAGGGTTCTATGCGTTAGCAAATGCGCACGTAGCTGTCGGAGGCGGGTCCTGCAGGCATGCCTGTGTACAACCAGCTCGCCCCCATCCACGCGCTGGTATTTTGCTGCCATTTGCTTGGCATAAATATCCTACAACAGCACAGTGCTCCAGACTATCCTGAGCAGACATGTAGCCATCATCCTTTGTTTTCTTTAAATGGTTTCAAGCACCAAACACTATCTCTTTTCCTGGAGCTGCAGGCAAACCATTTGGCCTCCTGGCAAACAGCCTTCCTAGTCCTCCAGAGCCCACTGCCGTTTGCCGGGTGGGCTCATGTTGTGTCTCCTGTCCCTTCCTCTCAAAATGTTTCTTTCTGAGGAGGGAGATTCTNCCACAAAGCTGGCATAAACTAGCTACCTCTGAACAATCACAGCTGCAGTGGGGATGCTCTCCGGCTGCGTGAGCTGTGCACCTGCCTCGTTTAAGATCGGTGTCGGAGAGAAAGTGGTACTTTTAGAGCCTTTTTTTTGTAAAGCACCAAGCAGACCCTGTCATGAAATGACAAAACATCTGGGAGACACCTAAGTGGCACTCGAAAGTGCAATTTTTTTGTCCTTGGGGAGATTTAAAAATCCCTCTTCTACATTGACAAACAAGGAGTGAATAGGAGAGAGGTATTTCTGATTTTCAGGCTGGAACACAGCACAAGGATTTCTGCTATGGCCATAATAAATGCAGGCAAGTGAAAAAATGAGAGGGGAAAAGACATACTGGCTTGGCTCCCACCTCCACACATCTGCAACTGGAGCAAGCTGATACCTCTGCTGCCATGGTGTTCTGGGGAGAGTGTCCAACAGCAGCCATCCCGTCCCCACTGTGGCCATGGACACCAGCCTCAAGCCCTATTCTGGCCTGCCAGAGTAACCCACACTGATAGATACCATCATCACTGCTGTAAAAGGTTGAGCAGAGCCACTTTAATTGTAACAAAAGCCGCTCTCCCTGTTGCATCAATAAAGCACTACCCACTTCCCCCACTCCCTCCATCCGTCTTCCATTTTCCCCATGAAAGACATGTATGAAATTGTGGCAGAGAAGTCCTGGGCCACATGGAGGACTAGAATTTAAGAGATGTAAATTCTACATCCACCTCCTGTCCTGTTGCCCCAGCTTGGAGAAATCACGTCTCCTCTCCCCCTCCTTCATCTCCCCTGTTTTTTAGGTCAGGCTTGTTCTTGCTGTTTGTACCATAGGTAGAACCAAGGGGGCTCCCAATTCACTGTGGTAGTAGTAGTAGCACTAGTAGTAAAAATAGTAATTATAATTATATTAAGAGACTGGGCTGTAGCCAAAACAAAATCCCTTTTCACACATTTCTATTTAGATGTAATCCATAAAGCTGCATTTTTATGTCAACACATTGGCAATGCAATAACCCTGTGGTGGAGGCTGGAATAGGCATAGGCATAGCTATATGCATATTTATTTTATATCAGCTCATTTCTACATGAGTCTGTGTGTAATTACATGGCACATAAGAATTTTTTCTCCTGTGTTTGCTGAGATTTACATACATATGCACCTTTACTATGACGACAGGCTGAGACAGTGGGGCTTCAGCCTGGAGAAGAGAAGGCTCTGGGGAGACCTTGTTGCAGCCTTCCAGTACCTGAAGGGGCCTACAGGAAAGCAGAGAGGGGCTGTTTGGATGTGGAGTGTAGGGTCATGGAGTGATAGGACAAGGAGTAATGGCCTTAAGATGAAGGAGGGGAGATTCAGATTAAAGGAAGAAATTCTTCCCTGTGAAGGTGGTGAGACCCTGTCACAGGCTGCCCAGAGAAGCTGTGGCTGCCCCCTCCCTGGCAGTGCTCAAGGTCAGGTTGGATGGGGCTGTGGACAACCTGGCCTGGTGAAGGGTCTCCCTGCCCACAGCAGGATGGGTGGACCCTTCCAACCCAAAGCATTTCATGTCTCTGTAGCAGCGTGACATTTACACCGCAAATGTGAAATGACCTCAGTTTGTTGTTCTGGGTGGTGTGCAGGTAGCCCAGCCTTTTTTGATCAACTGCAAGCTGGTCTAACTCTTTTATGGCACAAAAGGGATCACCAGGCCTATTACTTCACAGTGACAAGGAATTGGCCCTTGCCACCTGTAGCTTAAAAAAAAAAAAAAGAGAAAGAATAGACTAATTGCATGAGGTGCTAACACTTCCCTCCTCTATCTGGCATCTCCTATAGCAGCAGATTGTCTCTCTGGCTCATCCAACCCTGGAGTCAGGCAGTTGTCAAGAACTGACTTTTTCCCCCTCTGGTATTTTGGCTCCAGGTCTCTGGGTTGGAGGCCACATTTTTCAGCACCTGCTAATAATTTTTTAACAGATGCTAGAAAGGAAAATTTCCAAATACAGTAGATACAATCTGCTGTAGCCTGGGTCAAGCATGGACCACAGGGTTCATTTGCCCTAGAGATGGGGGGCTAATGATGTCCACCATTTCCGCAGAAATATTGTCTTCCTTGAAGGCAGTGGTCAACATAGGTTTTTTTGCTGAGGAGGGGAAGCATGCTGTGTGCAAACTCTCCTCTCTCAGCTCTGACAGCAACTGGCTCCTTCATCAGTATGGGTAGGAGGAATCCACACTGCCAAGAACCATCATTTGTATTTTTTCAAACAAACTTTTATTTAAAATCAAAAGAAACATTGAACCGATTCAATATATGCAGGTTCAAGTTGCAGTACTGCCACGGGAAGAATTCAGAAGCTTGCTTCTCGCAGAGATCCAGTCTAAAACAAGCAAGACTTGACATAAAAAAACCTGCTTCAATATTTCTGTCAGCTCTCTGTCCCGTGACTTCCACCATCCCTTGCTAAGCAAGTCCCCTACCCCCTTCCCTTTGTTTTTCTTGCGAGAGTGTGTGTATTTTAATCCACTATAATTATTTGTTCTCATAGCCTTCCCTGGTCAGCAGGATGTAATGGGACCTCCGAACGGTTCTTGAGAGGCAAGGGAAATAAATAAAAGACAAGGAAATTGAAACAGTAACAACGAACATGCCATCCAGGGCAGGTTTCCATTAGGCTCAGGAGTCAAATGACAACAGGCGTGGAAGGCTGTGGATGAGACAAAATGTCTCATAAGGCTTTTTCACTCTCTCATGGCACCAGTTAGATATAAATACACCTTTTTTTCTTTCTCCCGGGTCCTAAGCTGACACAAGACTGAAACCAGAAGTGCAGAGGGATGAGCATTTCCAGAGTGCATGTTACAGCTGGGGCTTCTTCAAGTGCCTTCTTCCAGTACATAGTTATAGAACCACAGAAATATGCCATATAACGTCAGCCGGGTCTCAGTGCTGCTAACCAGTATGAGGGAGCTGCATTGCCTTCCTCTGAGGAGTGCTAGCTCGTCCTCATCCCAGCCCACATGTGACAGGTTCATGGGTTTTTTTCCTGTTTTGGGTTCAGAAGTTACCTTTAAGCTCTCTTTCTGTCTCTGTACAAATGACTTTCAAATGTACCCCAAATCATAGAATCACAGACCCTATAATCAGAGAGTCCAGGTGAACATTATTGACCTCCCTCCTTTTTTTTTTTTTAAATTTTCTAAATTTTTCCCCTGCTTGTAATACTCCTTTTTGAGTTTGGAATTTAAAGTTATTTTCCTGCCAATGTTTTCTGCTTCCATGTGGCAAACATTTCTCTTTCCAGTGGAGCAGGAGCCAACATGGCTGCCTCAAGCACACATCACTTTTGTGTATCCTATCAACTCTTTCTGAGACAAAGTGAACAGTCCTGAGATCTGCTCTGCACCCCCCATCCTCTTGGGTGTCACCTCTCGGTTTTACTACATCACACATAAACCCAAGGCAAATTACTGGCTCCTTTTGCTTTTCTCATAAATACGATTTTGAGGACGTTACTCATTTTATCTTAACATGAGACCGTTTTCCCCTGTATTTTTCAAGCCTAAATATATATTAAGAAAAAGAGGGACTTAACATCCAAAGCACAGACTTCCACATGGTTGTGTCCTAGTGACTGCTCGTCATATCTGCTCAAGTCACAGATAAACAGATAGCTTCTCCTGGTCGTTAGTGTTGCACGATTTTTGCAAGGACTCTGCTCCTTACAAAACATAGATGACTGCTCGTGCAGGGTCTGAGACAGTGCAAGGAGCTGGGGTATTTCACTGGCCTTTACAGCCAGAGGAGGTGAGGGGGTAGTGGAAGTGTGTTGGAAGTGTCAGAGTATGTCCTTTTCCTTTTTGTTGAGCATCCAACACACACACTCTTGCAGGCAGGATTCTTGGCTTGATGATCATTATCCATCCTGAACTGCTACGGTTGTTCTTAAATAAGAAAAGCATGAAACACAAGGGCAAAGAGATTCAAGGTGGATGACAATTTTTTCTTTTTCTTTTTTGTCAGTGCATCCTAAATATTCCTTGTTCCATCCACATTCTTTCATATATGTGCACATATAAAACCAACAGATGCAGTAGTTTTATCTGTTTTTTAATACCTAGATAACCACTTCTGGGTAAGTTCCATGGCTGTGCATGAATTTATTTTGAACCATGCGTATTCTGTCCCTTTTGCCACAGAGATGTCCTAATCCATGGGAACTTGGGTAATAAACTGGACATTAATTCATGTTTGCTGTCATATTTCTGCTTGCATATATTAAGGGAGCTTCTTACGCAGTCAGTTGCTTTAGGTCCTAAGGAAGCACCTCACTGTTTTCTCTCCCTTTCTCTTTGCTTTTGTATTTTTCACTCTAGAGAAGAACAAGCCTAGTATTTTCCATGCAGTCTTTCATCTAGTATGAGTGTTATGGCCTCTGCTGAATAGTCTTTGGCTATTTCTAAGGATGTTAACATACACACACACCACCCCCCTATCTCACTCCCACCCCCTTTGCCTCACATGAATACATGTCAGAAAACTAGCTATTAAGTATGGTTTGGGTTTTTCAGGTGGTGACTCAGGTGGTCATTGGTGGATTTTTTGCATGCTAAGTTAAAATAGATGTAAAATGAAGCAGGATCTCAGCCTATAGCAGAAGCTAAGTCCCAGCTTTCAAAGCCTCTATTTGAGGATGTGTTTTAAGTTTTGCTTTGGTCTTCATGGTACTATTGTTTACTGTGCTGTCAACAGACACTTGCTTCTGCTATACTTCTGCCCTTACGATACATGTGCTGATGACTGCTTAACTCTTGCCAGAGGGCGTCTCCCGTATTGTGAATAAATTGCAGCTTGAAGTCGCCAATTATTTGCTCCCACTGAATAAGTACCATTTTATTTAAAAAAATGTAAATGGTATGGGTCTGCTATGATGGACTTAGGTATGGTTCTCAGCAGGTACATGGAAGAAATGATGCTGTCTTGTCCTCCGATCTGCCCCCTATAAATCAAATAATACGATTTGCCATGTAGCTTGTCAGAAAATTGCCAAAAGTATATTCTGGTTGGGACAAGACCAAAAAAGTGTTGAAAGTGAGCAAGGGACAGAAATGAATGCAAGGAGTCTTACTCTGACCTTGAGCTCTGACCAAAGCCAGGTGGTCATTTCTGCAGTCCCTCCTTGGACCAACGAGACTTTGGCCTTTGTACCAATTGCAGATCGGGGTCTACATACCCTGCGGTGGCAGAGTCCTTCTGCAGGACTCACAAAAGTGCTGCTGCAAGGCTGTTGCTCGGGGCTTCACAAGGAGGGAGCGAGTACGGGGGGAAGGGACGTTTCCAAATGAAAAATAGGTTTGGGCTTTTTTTTTTTTTTAAATGAGTGATTTGTTGGCTTCAGGCAAATGGCAGAAGGTTTTACTGAAAAGGCTTCTTTATGGGATTGTGGTTTTGCTTGGGGTAGCTGAGAGAAGTCTGTAAACCCCAGGAGCTCAAGGAGTTTGACAGGTTTGACAGGCCTTCCTGCTACTTATGAACAGGAGGTTGGAGCAAGTGTTCCTGAGATCACCTCCCTGTTTTCCGTCAAAGCATGCTGGCAGGCTGGAGGAAGGCAGAAGCTGTTTTCTTCCCCCCGTTTTATTTTCAAATTTAAAGACAAGCTCAGAAATCTGTAATTCTGGGTCTTTTAAACTTTATATTTTCTGGACTCCATTCAGTCTAAAATTTATATCAACCTTTCTAGGCTTTAGACTCTCTCAATAGAGCCTTGACCATGTTGAAATCTTTAGGGAAATTATCATTACTGACAGTAGGAGAGTCACACCAAGGACTGATGTGCATCACCTCTAAACAACATGCCATCTCTAAAGAGCAACACTCTTGTCTGGACTGCATTGTCATCTCTTCTCCTGTCCACTTATACTTCACACACTGCCGTGGCACAAAGTGAAAGCTGGATGAGAAAATAATGAGAACAAAAACAATGAAAGTGGAAATGAAAAATGGAAAGTGAAATAGAAAAGAACTGTAAAGCTGCATCAATGCCATGTGAAATGACACTAAGGGCTGCAGCTTCTGGTGCTGGCAGGGAGAAGACCCCTCTTTACCCTCCCTGGGTCAGTTTATGCCTATACACCGCCCCTGATCTTCCTCAGTAAGGGGAATGAGTGCTTCTAATTAACATCACATACTTCCCGAGTTTGGAAAGCAAAGGGTTTTGGATTTCTGCTGTAACAGCAGTGGCTGCTGCAACGCTTACACCGTCGGCGGTCAGAGAGCTGCTGCGGTGCCTGAGCCTGGGGGTCACTGCCCTGAGCATGTGGCAAAGGGAAAGCCTGGAAAGAATCAGTAATTCATGAAAAATGTACACATAAGGAGGAATTTCCTATTTCTTTGAATGATGGTAATTCAATTTAAAAGGAAATCCAGCGACAACTTCCCAGGAAATAAATACCTTTTTGTAGCTCTCTGTTTGCGGTGAAAAGGCGCTTAGCTGAAAATCAGATGAATTCTTCTTACTCTGATTTCTAATCTTGCCTAAGTTCCTAACCCATCCTAAAGCTCGGGAAATCAAAATCAGCTCTGACAACATGAACAGGCTGCTTAGGGCAGAACAAACCCCAGAGATTAAGTTAAACTTGCCAGCTGAAGCAAGCTTCTGAGCTTTATCAAACATGCAAGCTGGAGAAAACTCCAGAGCTGACATGTGATCCTGCTAATATCTGAGCCACTAAATCTTCCAGCCGCAAGGAGCTCCTCAGACCTGGGGAAGCCTCCTACCTCCTGAAGAGAAGGAGCAGCTTAGCTCCAGAGACCAGCCTTGTAATTCCTTTGCCTTATCCCTGGCAGCACCTACCAGCCCACCTCATCCCTCTGGCCCAGCCTGGAGGCTCACAGGCAAATCGCTTTATTCAGCACCAGCTTTAAAATACAGAAATGAGAAGCCTGTGGGCAAAGCACTGGAGAAGGTTAGTTGGACTGAAGAAAGCTAAGCAAGCCCTTCAGTGTAAGCCCTCTAGCTCTCTTCTCCTTTCCTCTTTTTTTTTTCTTGTTTTGTTTTTGTTGTTGTTTTCTGTTTCTTTTTTAGTCTCAGTGAGGTCTTTGTGTGGAAATTATGCATTTCAGCCATTTCATTCCCATACAAAGCCAGTTCTTGGTTCCTGTGTTCTCTGCTCACCGTCCCAGACTTTGTCCTACCATTCTCATGTTTTTATGGAACAAGGATTTCTTACCTGTTCTGGATAGAGTCATGAAACTTTGGGGCTTCTTTCACACCACCCGGCCACCTATCCAGTTTCTTTGTGCAAGCTGATAATGTAGCTTCATCCTTCCTATATTACTGTTTAATTAGGCTAATGACCACAAAACCCAAACAACTGTCCTAGGACTGTGCAAACATGGTAAGAGGTCATCAGTACCCCAGAATGCATCATCTAAATAGAAAAGACAGAGGAAATGCTGAAGTTCCATCTGTGTAAAGAGGAACTGAGGTACGTTTTAGACGTTTAAGAGACATTTCCACAGAGGAAGTATATGCTAGAAGCAAAAGTTCAAGACCTGCTTTGGCAGTGGGGTTGGACTCAATGATCTCTGGAGGTCCCTTCCAACCCCTACAATTCTGTGATTCTGTGATTGATCCTACCCAGTGCTTTGCCACCTCTCAGTTCTCTCTCTGACTACCTTTTCTCTCTGTGTGATTAATTGTTACCTCCTCAGTCTCCTCCTTGCAAGCGCAGATGAGCCAAGGGGGCTAGAGAAGTTACCACCACAATTCACAGACCTCTCATTGTGAGTACAGACCCGATGAAGCACACGCTTTGGGTCACAGCTAGCTGCCAAGCTCCCCCTGTTTGCATAATCATCTGCATCACATCCAACAAATGAAAACCAGAGCGTCGTCCAGATACCTCAGTCATTAAACAGTTGGTTACAACCATATGAAAACCTTCAGGAGCTCTGGGAATTTCCCTGTAGCTCCAAGCCTGGGATTTGGGGTGCACCTCACTCCCAAAGCTCCCCCACTCCGGCGACCCCCCTTTGCTTGAGGAAGGGATGTCCAACACAGCCTTTGATTTTGGAACTCAGCTCCTGCTCCACAAGTCGTTTTTATTTTACTGGGCTCCCAGCGAAGCTGCAACTCACTGACTGATGTTAAGGGGAACTTTTAACACCTCAACAGCAAATGGAGGAGAATGTTTCCCATTAGCGGCTGAGGAAGTAGTGCTCCTGTAACTTCAGCCTTGAAAGCTAATGAAGCTCAGACTGTGGCTGTGGCCTTTGATGTTGAGACGCCCGAGGTCAGTGTAGCTTTCAGAGGTGCCAGTGCTATGCTATGTCACCGCGTTCGTCTGGGCGAGGGCCCAATAACTCTAATCCTGTAATCATGTTTCTGTAAGCAACAGCATTTATTGTGCAGATAGTGGGGGATAGCTGCAGCCGTAATTAAATCAGGGGTACGCTGTAGAGGAGAAGTTAATCCAACCCTGTAATATTTCCAGTAGAGGAAGTTAACAGCCAACTACGTCAGTATATAAGTACCATAATACTGGAATCGGTTTAGGGAGATAGCGTGGGGATAAAAATGCCTTGTTTGGCCATTTAATCCATCTCCCTGCCAGTACCCTCACCCTGTTAGGGGAGTGATGTTAGCACACCAGCAAAAGTCAGAAAATTCAAAGCTGTGCCTCGATGCTCCATCTTTGGATCCCACTAGTACGTTAGGAGGGGTAAAAGCACCCACTGATGATTTTGGCACCATAAGCCTCGAATTTAATTCCTTCTCTTGAGTTGTTTCACGACCTCGGGCCACACACTATGTATTTTATGTCTTCGAATGCAAGCTGTTGTCTCCCAGGTGTGTGCGCGTTATCAGAAGAACACCATGGCGTATTTCACTCCAGTGGGGGGAAATTAATTGATACAGAGAACATGTAAATGTGGTTCATCCAGGAGATGAGGAAAGCCTCCAAAGAGGTGTTCTGTTATACTAATTAGTACAAGTTTAGGCACTGTGGTTATTTGATTTTACACAACCCACTCAAATCCTTTATAGAGAAATCTCTTTTTACGTATATATTTTAAAATGAGAGCTCTAGATATTAAAAACCCCACCCCACCCTGCTGTTTTACAAAGGAGAAATGAACCGGAGTGCTTTGTACTCCTTTTACCATGCGAGGATCTCTAACTTTGATGGGGTTTCTGTGTGTGAAATGGCCACAGAACTGACTCTGAAGAATCAGTTCTGTGTACCAGAGGAGAATGAAAGATGCTTCTTTATAGAAAATGCAATAGCAAACTGCAGGCTGCAGATGTACCGCACACAAATGCATGCACACACGTATGTGCACATATATATATATAGTATGCATGTGTGTATATTTATATAAGAATATGTCTGCAAAAAATAATTTCCTTTAGCTCAGTGCCTGAAAGTTCATTTGTGGGCATCCTGATTCCTGATATATTATTTGTAAACAGAGGGCCAGGGGACTAGAGCATTTCCTTGACTTCAATGGATGATGAGGCCTCAAGCTGTGAACTCAGATTGGGACCTCTAAGTATCCTGCTGCTACCTAACAGCTTGCTGAAAAATGACATAATTTGTGACATCAGCAATATGCTTCTTTGATAGAGGTTTGTAAAACGGTTTCCACCCTTGTGTGTCAGGACAAAAACATCTATACTTATTAAACCCAAGGCAGCCCCCTCCTGTATTCCTCACACACCTCGCACCCTTTGTACTTTTCATCTATACGTTGCTATAAAGTCCTGATATCTGAAGGGCGATAGGAAATTATTGGGTATGAGAACTCCCACCCCACCAGTGCCAGGGAAGATGTCACTTTTCAGGAGAACGGTGGCTGCCAGCGGGAGGTTCGGCAATGCATATTTTAATGCGGAGATTTAATTTCAAACACAATTCACAGTTTGGACTTGGTTGAAAAATGTTTATTACCACCTGGATGTTCAGGACACTGTTTTGGAGGAAATAAATTTCAATTTGGACAATGCCTTGTCATTTCAATTGATGCCTTTAAAGCATTTCACAGTTCTGCAAACAAGATGCTTTATATAATTCTAATAGTAACAGCAGAAAACATGCCAATTTAAGAATAAATAATAATAATGATGATGCTGGTGGTAATAATAATGATAATAATAATAATAATAATAATAAAAAAACCCAATCCAAACTGACAGTCTTGGATAACAGGGCACTAGTCTTAAATTGATTCAAATGCAAGATTTAATGATTTTAGCAGATGCTCCATTCTATAATACAAAGAGAAAAGGATGATTTGCTTTTGGAAATGAGATTGCATCTGGGGAAAATTTATTTTCAAGTAAGTTAAAAACTGAAGAAAAAAACAAGTTATAAATATTGTCAGAATCTGAACGGCAACTCTGAGGAGTCTGCCATAACGTGGAAGAATTGGTGCTCTGGATTCATTGCTGCGTCATAGATACGCGAAACACAATCAGTACCTGTTATGAAACACACCTTGGAAGTCACAAGTGTCCAGTCA
Organism: Heliornis fulica; assembly: GCA_013399135.1. Lineage (NCBI taxonomy): Eukaryota > Metazoa > Chordata > Aves > Gruiformes > Heliornithidae > Heliornis > Heliornis fulica. The sequence goes on from VXBZ01005971.1 coordinate 22,602, forward strand.
CACCTTCAACATTCTCATGGTTTTAACACCAGCTGGTATCTAAGCACTACACAGCAACTCGCTCACTCCCTCAACCCCCCCGTCACTCCCCTGCAAGGGCATGTGGAGGAGAATGGAAAAAACGTCTTGTGGGTTGAGGTAAAGACAATTTAATAGGATAACAAAGGAAGGTGATGATGATGATGGTGATAATGATAATAATATAAAAATAATGACAGCAGCAATAATGATGATGTGATGCACAAATGTCATTGTTCACCACATGTGGAAGGAAAAAAAGCCAACCCAATGCCCAGTCTGCTTCTGAGCAGCGATCCTGTGTCCCGGCTAGCTTCCTCAGTTATACAGGGAGCAGGTAGATATCCCTTTGGCCAGTCTGTGACAGCTGTCCTGGCTGTGCTCTCCCAGCTCCTTGTGCACCTGGCAGGGTGTGAAAAGCTAAAAAGTCCTTGACTTAGGGTAGACACTACAACTGCTTACCAACAACTACAAACATCAGTGTGTTATCAGCGTGACTCTCATCCTAAATCCGAAGCACAGCACTACATCAGCTACTTGAAAAAAAATTAACTCTACCTCAGTTGAAACCAGGACAAGTGTCTACTGGGATTAAAGGTTGGAGGGAGGTTTGACACACTTATGACAGGAGGCCCTTCACACATGGTTCCTTATAAATGGCAAGGAAAGGATCTCAAGAGACAGACCAGCTCCACAGGTGAGTGTGCAGTGGATGAGGCTGCGTATTGGCCTGTTCAGAAGACCATACCCTGGGCTTTCCAGCTCACCACAGTCTGCTCCCTGAGGCAAAGGTGCACTGAGATAAGACTGTCAGGAAGGCTCAGGGTTCACCTAGTCCACTCTCCTCTTGATGGCCCTGCAGTAGATGCGTACCTAGCCTGCTCTAAAGAAAACTCATCCCTTTCCTTCAGTGACTTATCTCACTGTGAAGCTAGTCTTCAATTAGAGAGGGTGGTTTTTTCTGTTGTAGAAACAGATGTTTGCACTTTCTTTTGCCACAGAGTAAACCAATTTCTATCCTTCTGCCTATGGATGTAGAGAACAAGGGATGACTCCACCATAGAGTATGAGAAGACAGGCATGCATCTGTCCTCAGTCATGTCTCAGCCACTCTCCACTTTTCTCTTTTAACATTGCTCTCCAGCTTGTGGTCCATGCCAACTTACTTCTTACTCGTAGTCTGGATGCACCAGAGGAGAAGGAGCGTAAGGGCTTCCACAGACTGCTCTGAAGAAAAATCACCTTATGTGAGGTTTTACCATGGGAAAAGATGGTTTGTCGGCTATTCTGAGGCCAAATGGGAGGTGTGCAAGGAGGGAGAGCTGTGAAGGCATAACTTGATGGCTTCTGCCAGCTCCTCCTCAAATCTCATCAGGAGGCTCGGCCATGCAAAGAGTATCATGTCACAATGCAGCTGGAGGACTTCAGCCCTGTCTTTATATCCATGATAGCAGAAGCAAAATACGGTGTAGAAGCACAAGACAACTTGTTTTCCCATGACACTGACTTATAACTAACTTCAGATCTCTGATGATTTCTGGCCCGGTTTTATGCACATTGGCTGTGGCAGGAGGGAAAGACATGGCTTCTATTTCCACACGTGCTTCTCACATTGAATAATGGTGAGGTTGGGGGGGCAGAATGAGAGGAGGAGGGGGGAAGATGCAGC
>VXBZ01005971.1:24320-64026 GCA_013399135.1 Heliornis fulica
AACATAAAAATCCCTATTGTTTTGTTGTATTTCTCAGTGCCCTTCAACTTCTGGGCACAGACAAGGCCTCCTCCTGCTCAGGTTCAATATGCAGGGGAGCCTTGGGGCTCAGAGCTCCCTCCCTCCTTTCCCTAAGCCTGGCTGTCAATTGTGCTTTTTTCACAGGGGAAAAAAAAAATTAGCCCCAAATGCGTGCTAATTTATATCCAGGGAAGCAATTAAAGAAAAGTTTATTATCCTTCCCACACACCCCCTCGCCCCCNGAGTGTTACAGCAGCAGGGTTTTTTGGTAAACTTGACACAAACTGATGTCAGTTAGGGGGGAGCAAGGCCAGGTACAGAGTGCAGCTCTTTACATCTCCCCTCTACGTAGAATGGGACAGCCTTCCAATTTTCTGTGTCTGCCTAGAGTCGGGAATGCGCGTGCTTCAAGAAAACCTGGGTACAAAGACACACTCATTTCCCTGGGCTCTGACAGCAAACCTGGGCTGTGCACATCACCTCCGTGCACCCCTTTAGCAAGCGTTAGCTAAACATTAAAGAAAGAGCTGCCTGATACGGCTACAACACAAAGACGTATCTGTAGCTATTCCTGAACTCACCACGTGCCCTTTTCTGTAAATTTGGCATGTCAACAAAATCATATTCATGTGTGTGGTGAAGTCAGTTAATCCAGTTCCCCTCAGGATTTGGTAACTCCTCGCAAAATCTTAGATGTGCACCGAGAGAGATTTTGCTGTCAGTACCGGACACCTTTCTCTTTCAGGGGGAACTGTGAGTTGTTTGGGGTTTTATTGTTGTTTTCAAAATCAATTGTAAAGAAAGCAATAGATGTCTCTACCTACTTTATATTTTAAGCAGAGCATCATGGTGAAGAGATGAAAGTGCCAGAATGCTTTCAAACTAACAGGTTTTTCACTGGCATCCTGGCAGCCACAGGAGTGCTGAGGTGGAGGCATGGCGCTGCTGCGGGGCAGGCAGGGATGGGCAGCCTCTGCCAGGCAAGTGAACTCCGAGGCATCTTGTGGGCAGTGACCACGGCTCTTCCCTGCACTCTGGGTACCACAGACCTGTGTGACCTTTGTAGCTAAAATAAAACACAAACACTTCACTGATGGCTCAAAGTCTGATGACTGAAGAGGGTGGAAATGATTTTGTTCTCCCACCTGTGCTGTCACAGGGCAAACCAGTGTTGTAACCAGAGAGCCCTTGCACATCCTCTGCCACTGTTTCCCCCACAGGGATGAGGCTTTTACCTTCAGAAAGCTTCACTTTGGAAAATTCCTAGCTGATGAATGTGCTTGATATAACAACTTTAATAACATTATCAGCGCTACCAGAAATAGGAATAAAATTATAAGCGTAAGACTCAAAGCTATGTGAAGCCACATTTTAAATTACAGAGGCCCAAGAAGGTAGCATAGGCATTTAGCACTCCTCATTCTCACCAGGGTGATCAGCTTCAAATGATGCCAGCAGGCAGCAGGTACCTATAATAGCTTTAGGAATTGGGTCTCTTGCATTTCTAACGATGCCATTCTGAGGAGCACCTTATGGTATTTGCTTTGCTATCACAGATTTGGGAGCTTCAGACTTAATTTGGGAAGCAATAAGCCCAAACATATTTAGGATACTTGATCTCTCCCTTCCTTGCTGCAGGGGCATGTGAAGGACCTTTCTGCTTTGCATCCCATTCCCTGTGGCCCTGGACATGGGTATTAAAGTCTCCCTCCTGTTCCCAGTAAGAGACACCCACTCATGAGGTGTGAAGGGAGACCTGGGGTGCACTGAGAGGACAAGGAGACCCAGTGGGGACTGTGAGGGGCAAGGAAGTTGTAAAGGAGATGGAAGGCACAAATTTCTTCTCTGGCCCTTGCAGGGTTTGCTGCTGGGCTGGCGTGTGTGTACCTCTCTGTGGGTGGCCTTTCTGTGGGTGCCCTGGTCCAGGCTGAATGGGTGCTGTGGGCATGAGGGCAGCTGCAGGAGATCATTCTGGTGGTGGCAGAATGATCCTCCTTCCCCTTCCCTTTCTCTGCCGTGTTCAGGGCTCCTGGCAGAAGCCCAGGAAGTCAGGGTGCTGTCCTGGCAGGGCCAGGGGCCTCCATCCATCCATCCACCCATCCCTCCATCCATCCATCCATCCATCCATCCATCCACCCATCCTACAACCCGGCGGCACCACGACCGTGCAGGACGCTGCGGGGGTTCCACTCCCGCCAGCCCGGGAGAAGCTGGGAATCTCTCGACCCCAGAGGACAGCCCCCTCCCCCGCCAGGGCAGCCACTTATACAAATACCAGTACCCCCGAAATGGGGGCAGTTCTGCCCGCTCCAGCGGGATGCTGCGCTCCGGGGCGCCCCTCTGCCCCAGCTCCCTGAGGGGTGCACGGCTCCCAAGCCCCGGAGCACCGGGAAAAAGAGAAAATAATAAGCTGCCCTCACGGGCTCTTATCTATACATCCCCCCCACCCCCCAAACAGGAGATAAAAATTTCTCTGTCTCGGTGCTTTGCCATGCTCTGAACCCGAGGGAGAAGAGGGGGCTGGAGCCATAGGATGGGCGAAATGCGGTCAAAGTTGGGGTTTCTCCTTCCCTTCGTCCTCCCGCCTTCTTAATCAGAAATTAATGCCCGAGGAGCAGATACTCCGATTTATTGACTCGTAAAAGAAAAAAAATGTTTTCAAAGCCTAATTTCCACCAGATACGTTCATTTTTCCGTTGAAAGCGGAATTAAAACAATACGCGCGAGTAGGTGCCATTAAACCCAAGCCATCTTTTGCTGTTAATCACAGGAGAGACTGATTAGGGGAGCCAGCAAAGGAGCACCGCGTCGTAAACGCGAAACCCCAGGTCTTCAGGAAGAGCAAGTTGGGAGGAGGACTAAAGCAGCCCAAAAAACAAGGAGGGACCTTTAATAGGAGTTAAAATTCAGTGTCAGGTTACTCCTCGGTGTTGCAGGGAACACGCCGCTTCTGGAAGGGGTTTGTGGGTTGCGAAACGCATCCTTTGGTAAAACACCGTTTGATGCTCCTGTCCAAGAGGAAACCAAAGCAGCCTTTGCCTTTTAAGCCCCGGTTTCAAAACAAAACCAAAAGAAAACCAAATCAAAACAACAACAACAACAACAAAAAAAAAACCACAAAAAACCCAAAAAACAACCCCACCCTCACACCACCTCTAAATTTCAAACTGCAGATTTGAACAGCTTTCCTGGCGTTGTTTGCTTCAAACCTCACAGACCGAGTGAGCAGCCCTGTGTTCCCGAGGTCTCCCTTCCCCCGTTTCTGCTGCTTGGATGGTAGGTTCAGAAGCAAATGCCCTGCTAAATAATTGCTAGAATTTGAAAAAAAAAATAGAGAGGAGAAAAAAAGAAGAGAAAATGCTCACCAGCATTCAGGTGCTAACCTACTTATTTGAAAGTAATTTATTTTCCATTTTGCCCGTTTTCCCCCTTTAAAACAGAACGCTGAAAGAAAGAATAAGTGCTTTAACATTTCAATGTTGTGCTCTGGTAATTACTTTTTAACTTTTCCCCTAAGTTCCAATGTGAAAACCTCACAGGGGGGTCTTTGCTGTAGCAGGGCTACAGTTCCCAATCCCAAGCGCAAGATCTGCAATTACAAACCCATTCGCTGCCCTTCCCTATCATTAATATGCACAAAATCCTGCTGCTAATCTTATAATCTGTTTTGTTTCATCAATTGCTTGCCTAGCACCGGGCTGGAAAGGGGTGGGGGTGGGGGAAAGGGGAAAGGAGAAAGAAAAAAGAAAGAGAAGAATAAAGCCGGAAAACCCCCACGGAAATCTTCCTAAAGTAAACGAAAAAACCCCAAATAAATCGGATTTTATTTCGTACGAAGCGAAAACGGAGTGAGACTGATAAATGGAAGCAGGATTTTCCGCCTGGGAGCGTGTGTGTGCGTGTGTCAGGGAAATCATTTAAGGAGAAAACCGAAATCCAACATTTTATTTACGTGTTTGTTTGCTCCGCGCACTGGGTCACGGAATGAAGTTACTTAAGCACTCGGCTGCGGAAGCGAGAGGTTGCGCGTAAACACCTCGAGAGAGTTTATTATTGTTTCTTGGGCTTAACGAGGGAGCGGAGGCGGCGGGAGGGGTTCGGGAGCGCCTCCGCCGTTCCCCGCGCTGCCCTCCGCGGCCACGCATCTCCCGCGGGCTTGTCACACGTTGTCATTAAGACTTCAGGAAAACAATGAAGACGTTATTTTTTGAAATCCTCTTCTTCCCCCACCCCTTTCTTTCCCCGGGAGCGGTATTAAGGGAATAAAACAATCTACGCCACACGGGTCCTATTGAGATTAATGAAAAAATTATGCAAAAAAGCAAAACACCCCCCCACCCCACCAATATCTCATAAATCTCATTTTCCGTTCTGGCCGCCTCCTCGCCTTGCACTTGATGATTTATTAACGTAATCTGCGGGGATAACTACACATGTGCCCCGCTCCGGCTCGTCCTGGCTCATCTTCTAAGTAATTGTTTCTCATTAGTTCTGATAATGTTTTAAGAGTGTTACCCATAATTTAGTCAGATGAGAATTAATAACGGAGGGTGCCCTGAGACGCGGGGGAGATGGAAAGGGAAGGAGTAGTAGTAGTAGTGGTGGTGGTGGTGGAGAGCTGCGAGGCGCAATATAAACAGGTAGTCTTTAATTAATCAGATTAGCTCGAGGTCCCCGCGCTGTCAGGGATCACCCGGCGCAGCCCCCTCGGACGGGACCCAAGTGGAGAGAGGGGGTGTATGGGGGTGTCTGCCCTCCCTGCTCGGCCCCAAACTCCTTGGAAGGGATGGGAGGGGGGCGACGGGCTCTGCCGCCGTCTCACGGCCGCCCCCTGGGTGCTGCCCCCGCCGGGCCCCGGGGCGCGCGGATGGGGCGGGGGNGTGTTGGATTTTTTGTGTATGGGTGTATATGTATATATATATATACATGTAATTTCTCCCCTCCCTTCGTTCTCTCCGTAATTAAACCCAAAATAACCGAAAGCCGTTTAAAAATCGCCGCTCGCGGGCGGAGGGGAGCATCCTGGGGGGGCAGGCGGGAGGAGTAAAGCCGTTGTGACTCCGTAACGTGAAATGGCCAAGGAGGCGGTGAAAAAATGAAACTAAAAAACAACTGTTTTCTATTTACAAATTTAAATAAACAGAACAGCCTTCCCCGCGGTGTTTGTCTAAGTGCAGCAGCATTGCTGCTGTGTAGGTCATGAAAAGGTTGGTGCATAGTTTAAAACTTCCCATTCTGTTAATTTCTTAAAGAACAGTCGTTCATAGTCTGAGCACAAAAGCTCATGATTTAATGAGGAACAGAAACAAAATCTCTGATTGTTGGTGTTTCAAACTTCATTGGAGTCCTCTGGCAACCACAAGTTGATCCTCTGCAGCTTCAATACCCTTTAGCCCTCCATATAAGAGTACATGTTGAATAGAGGACAATGCCTGGTTGTTATGTTTATTTACCCTTACTACAAGCTGGGTTAACCTCTTCAAAACAGCTTTACTAAGCCCGTTAACCACACGGCCCACATGACCTGTAGCCGTATCCCTAATGTGATGTAAATCTGACTCGAGACCATATGCACAAGTTCTGCTGCATTGTGTCTCCGAAAACTACAAGTTTATTGCCGTCCAACCCTTCCTGGGCTGGACACTTCCAGGAGCAAACGCTCTGAATAGCGACGGCTTGAAAGAAGGAGGGAAAAAAATGTCAAGAGTCCCGCATTGGCGGAGCAATATTTTTAATGGCTGTTGCACATTTACAGAAAGGGGCGTGTGTGTGTGTGCGCGCGCCAACGCGAAGCCTGCACAGAGTAATGATTTTCATCCCAATTATTTCAACCGGTGTGTTAATTACTCAAGGCTTTCCCCTTTCTGAAAGGAGCTCTGCACCGGAGCAGGAAGATGTGCAGGTACAAATAGAAGCGACCGACCCGGTTTTTGTCTGCTCTTTCAACAGAACCCACTGCTTACATTTTGCCTTTTCCTTCAGTGAAGTCATAATCCCGCACTTGAAGTAATTACCGTGATGTCACACAGTCAGTGATGTTACTTAGTTGCAGGTTTATGTGTAGTACACGGGCCGGGCAGGAGCGAGCAGTGGTTCAAGTTGGGAATAGTTTTAGTAATTAGCAATTCCAGTAAGCGAATTATGACAGATCTGCAAAACGATCATGAATTTCTGCTTAAGCTTGACGTCTTTTAATTCCCCCCCACCCCAAGTATTACAGTCATCTTTTAAAACAGCTACTGGGGCCCCATGGCGAGAGCTTCATTTACCAGCTCATTTTTTCTTGATGGCTGTGGCAAGCGTAACAATGTTCTGTGCCTGCTTCAGTAATGGCATGTCGATCATGCTCCCGTGGAAAGTAAATGCTCCCTGGAAAAGAGAGAATACGAACTTCCTGAGAGGACCTCTGGAAATCATAGTTGGCTTGGCTTTTTCCTTCTTTAAAAACACATCCGTTTGCCAAGAAACATCAGCTCTCACAGGAATCCTGGATGGGTTTTAGGACACAAACTAACTGAGACAGGGCAAATGGCGTTGAAAGAAACACCGTGGGCACAGAGTGCTCCAAAGAGGAGGGAAAACGAGAGAGAAAAGAGAAGCCCAGCGTGCAGCCTGCCTGTTTCAGCCTCGAGCTGGCAGACATCGAGGGCCAAGAGCAGCGAGGCTGTGCGTGCCAGCCAGGGTTGCGGTGGGGGGAGCTGGTGGACACGGTGCCTGGAGTGGGGGCAGCTCTGCTCCCCATGTCCAGCATCACCCATCAGCAGCAATGGGGCTGTGCCACAGGGCTGGCACAGGACTACCTGTGGATGGAAGGCCAGGCACTATCTTTGTCAGGAAACAGCAACAGGGGGGTTTCTGGGGCTGGTGGGGGGAGTGGAGGAAAGTTTTCCCAACTTGGGGATGCGCTGAGGTTGTGTTGCTGCTCCTTTCCATTGGGTCTTCATGCTAAAGATTGGCTGGGCCTGTGCTTAGAGCTGGGGGCTGGGATGAACCCTGAAAAAAACAAGTGGCTTGCATTGTACCATTGCCCAAATCTGACGTGGAGCTAAAGTAGAGCCCACCTGAGCACTGCGTATCGGGAGCTTCCTGAGCCAGTGTGCCTCTGCAGTGGCGATCCGAGGTTTCAGAAGTCACTTTGTATTTCAAAGGATTTTGTGGTGGTACCATGGTGACCAGTTTACAACAATTTTCTATGAATCCCAGTGAGGTCTTAAACAGAAGACATGTGTTGTAAACAGGGCCAAACCCCACTTGTTCCTTTAGATACTTTAATCCACTCACACGATGAAGAGATACGATTTTGAAGACAAAGTACTGGGCACCGAGACATGGCAAAGTTCAGTAGGGGAAAAAAAAAATAATCTTATTTCTAATTCTGACAGTACTTTGACACATTCTTGAAACAAACAACCCCCAAACACAAAGATATGATTCCTTTCCTGAAGAAATCAGAATTGAAGGCCTGGCCCTGGTGTGGGATGGGGCGTCTCTGTGAAGCACTGCACACCCTTTTAATGCCCTGCTGCACTCGATACGGGATGAAGGGCTGGCCTTGGGTTTGTCAGTGAGCGAGGTTGACCCAGACCAGGGTAAGAGTGATCGCGGCACGCGTAGCCTTGTGTGCATGGGTTGAGAAACGCAAAGGAGAACAAGCCCTTTATTGTTTTCTGGCTTTCATCTAAGGCCTGATAATCATTAAATGGGCAACTCCAGTAAGTAAAGTGAAAACACAACCCATTTACCAAAATGTTTAGGAAACGTGCTACTCCAGTGGCATATCTAGCTCGATTGAAGCAGTGTTAATTAAATAGTAAATTGTGTTATAGAGCAAAAATCTACCTTAAACAGTAACCTAATACAAATGCAGATTATTGCATGTAGGAACAAGCTGTATTAAAGCCATTAGAACCCCAATAGTTAAAACTATTACTCTAAGTAGGATTTCCTATGATAGCTTGTAGTATTTTGGGTGAATAATGGGACTGATGGATACTCAGTGGTAGGTGCTTCAAATTAAATTTCTTGTTTACAGACCAACCAATTAACCCTATACTACCCCAACAACATTAATACTAATATTGCTATTATTAACAATAATACATAACTTTTTATCTTAGCTACGTCTCAGCCAATTTCCACTTATACTTTTAAACCTTTACAGAAAACACCACCTCAAGTTATCAATTTTATTAACTTTTGCAAAAATTTATTGGGAACTAAGTAGATGTGATGTAGGACTTCGTGAGAATAATTCAGGTCTACACAGCGATCGCAAAGTGCAAGATACCTTGGGTGGGGGTTTTTTCACTGTAAGAAAAAATGTTTTAATTGTGCCTATTGCCTATTTTTCTCTTGACATTCAATCAGATAATTGCTGCTGCTTAAAAGAAAAAAATTTCTTGTGGGTTGGCAGTGATAAAGAGAGGGATGTTTAGGTTTGGAATCATTCTTCTGACTTCTGTGAAATGGCAGATTTAGGAGTGCAGTTATCCTAGGTACCTGTATCTGTAGTAGTTTGCAGAAGGAGATGAGTGCCCAGCAATGGCAATTCCCATCTCTGGTGGTCTGAATCATGATCTGGAGGGTCTTATCCCTTCCACTGAGCATGCACACAGGATCCTCAGAAGTCAGGTACCTCGGCAGGTGCCTAAGTTGGAGCGTGATGAATCTGGGTCAGGATGTCTTTTTTTTTTTTTTGGTTGAAAGCAGGAGTTAATTAAACAGCATGTCTATCTTCTCTTCATTACAATAACATGTTTAGAAAGGAAAGTGGGATAATAGCGTGTGTGTGGACACAGGAACATTGAACCACTTGCCGTACGTTCTCTCCTTGTCAGCGTGCAGCTGCAATTTGGGTTGCTAGGAATTTGAATTCTTGAAGGAAAAAAATGCCTTTTTTTCTTTTCTTTTCTTTTTCCCCCCCTAACAGCAAAGAGTAACATGAAGAAGTTGGCTTCTCTGCCTGTTCGCTCTGAGGCTTATTTTCTCCCTGCTAATTTGCAGCGTTGAGCTAAAGTCCAGAAAAAGAAACCGATTTTAATGCCATTGAATATACTCTATTCACTGCCTCTCTTTCCACCCACAGGTTTCAACAGATAGGAAATACCAGTAATTACAGCTTTGTCCCCATGCTCTCCTTTCCAATTCTGCTAGATGAAATTTGCCTTTCGCATTCTTTTGATTTTCTCCCGCACGAATATAAAGAAAACAAGACTTTCTCTAAACACCATTTACTTTGATAGCATTAATCTGGGGATGAATTTAGTCATAGATCTAAATTTTCTTCTCTGGCTAATTTTCTCAATAATCTCACGCTTCCAGCCTGTACTTAGACTCCCAGTAGTTCAACTGTGGGACCAGGGGACTGTTCTTAAGGAAGCTCGTGGCGTGAATGGGAGTGATGGTGGGTGCGCAGCTGGGGTTTGCATCCATTGCATTCGGTGGCTGCGGTTCTTGCTCACCCACCACATATGAATCGTTCAGTGGGAACCTTTTCAGAAGACTGCAAAAGGACTCACCTGCTGTCAGGTGAGGCAAACAGGTCAGACCTGCCCTGGGAAAGAGACAAGCCCCACATGTAAAGGCTGATGGCGGAGCTGGGAGAAGGAGTGGTAGGAAGGCAGAGCCGCAGCTGGGGGGCACAGCATTTGGGTGACCGCACACATTGAAAGTAGCTTGGGTGGGATGGAGAAGTGGGGGAATGGAGGACAAATGCGGTGCCTGCTGTGCCACCGGCTAGAGGACATACTCTGAGAAGTGGGTGGGTGACTATGTGCACCAAAGACATCGCCCCTGTTTTCAGCAATGTGGCATGTGTTCTGCTTTCCTTACCCAGAGCCATCCTTCAGGCAGCATATCAGGGAAGGTGCTAAAGGTGAGGCCTGGTGAGAAATAAGGGCACTCAGTGGCCTGTGGGGTATGGGGGCTGCAAGAGCGCTTTGGCTGACCTATGCTGTGCGGCTCCGAAGGCAACTCAATGTGGCAGAGGGTTTTGTGTTTGCACAACTTTGGCTTCCCTCAGCCTCATCACAGTATACCTTTTTCAGGACAGACTGTCAAGGAAAAAGCAAGGAAGAAAGGTGAACAGTCAGTGTTTTCCTTTTGGGCCATCATGCAGACTAGCTATGAGTCCTTCCCATCTGACCAATGAGTGAGGAAAGACTCAAAGGTGTTCCTCCTGGATAGCTCCAGGAGAGCAAAGCAACATGAAGGCAGACCCATCCAGCTCCTCTCTCTCTGCCTGGTCACTGGAGCTGCCCACAGAGCCCACCAAGTCATCATTTCCCCACCTCCATCTGTAGAGTCAGGCCACCTTTCACAGGCTGCGTGATGCTGGAAGAGCACTGTGCAATTTGCTACCTCCCCCAGGAGCTGTGTAGTATTTGAATGCAATAAATTCCCAATGACATTTAATGCTCTGTTAAAACAGTAGTAACATCTTTAAAAATCCCTAACAGCTATTTATGCAAGATGCCGGCCATGCTGAGTAAGGCCTTAACAGCTCTACTTTGAATTTCAATCTGTCCTAAAGTGCTTTGCGAATGGAAAGGAGAGGGCTTCTGGCAAATATGGAAAACAGCTGGAAGGGAATTAAAATTATAGAAAGCCACTATTTTTTTTTTGTTTTTTTGTTTTTTTTTCAGAAGGAAACAGCAAAAAAAAGATAGTCTTGAAAAAAAGGGAATTGAGTGTGGTCAGCTTCAAGTGATGCAAAGAACCAGCCAACAGACAAGGGAAGCGATAAGGCAGAGTTGATAAAGCACAGTCATTGTCACGGGTCAGGAGCTGAAGATAAAGGCTTATGAAAAAAGGGGGAAGATCAAGTTATGCATTAGGAATATGTAATGCAATCAGTTTCTGGGTGGCTGTGGAGAGACCAAAGAGATTTGTAACTAAACTTTGTAAGACACTGGTTTGGCAAAGCTCATGCTTGTACCTTAGGGACCTCCTTCTGGATAGAAGCAGCCACTACCAAACCTAGCTCAGGTCTAACAAAGTTCATCATACATAATTGAGGGCTCTTCTTTGGCGACTTAGAAGAAAACTCGGGCCATGTGTTGCCATGGATCTTGGACGTGGCTCTTGTCATATCTGTATGTCATCCTTAGAAATTTCCTTTATGTATAAGAAATTACATGCATCAAGTAGCAGAAAGAGTTTCATTCAACATTGGTCTGTGATTTGTCATGGCTAAGAAATGGGCATGTTAATGCCGTGGTTCCTGGAACATGAAAACTTTCTCTTTTGTGCGTGGCCATATGTGGCAGCATCTACAAACACTTGCTCTGTGAAACTTTTGGGAGTAGTGAAGAGCTTGGTAAAATCTATACAACCATCTCATGAGCAGAGAATAATTTTTATGGCCAGAAGCATTTTACCTTTCTAGAAGGTAAATGGAGGGGATGCAGGGTCAGTCAATGATTTCCGTACTGGCTGGGGATCAATATGTTCTGTGGGAACCAGGAAAGGGGAAGAAACAATACAGCCAGCTCTCTCAAAAGTGTTTATTGTAGGTGGTAGAACTGTGTTGACTTTAACTACAAGAGGGGATGGACAGGACCACAAGTGAGGCACCTTTCATGTTTTTCCAGGAGACCAGGGAAAGTTTCAAAATTCCCGAAACCTTTTTATAAAATATGCAGTGCTATGTAGGATTTTATTTCCACCATCTTTCGTTTCATTACCTACCACTTGGGTAACAATGAGAAACAAGTTGGCTAAAGCTATTACGAATCAGAGCACTTAAGGCACCTCATAGTAATGTGACACATTTCTCTCTGAGCTGTGGCTTGGATTAAAGCACATGAGTTAATTAAAGCAAAGAAATAATTGTTGTGGGACATGTGGGACAGTGATCAAATGAGCTAGTCCCCTCTGGTGGACAAGATGGAAGAAACAGAGGTACTGCTGCACCTGGGAATGCCTGTGGCTTTTCCCTCAGCATTTGCTCTGTCTATGGTTGGCTGTGCCTCCGTCCACGTCCATCTGTGTGGCTGTGATCAACTCACTGAGTTACTGCAGACCCTTGCTTTGTAGACCACTGGAAACCTCTAATAACTTGCATCATTACTGAATGGGACAATCGGCTTTTCTAGTGCATAGCAAGTACTTACATTTTGAAGTACAGTAAGTCCTATAACTTCAAAAATGTCTACTGGCTTCCTAATGGATTGCAGATGGGACTCCAAACGTAAACACTGGTTGTGAGAACTCTGTACTGTGTTTTGGGAACTGCTGCTGTTACTAGTAATTACCTTGAGCATCAGTAGACCTTTGCTAATAAACCTTTGAGCTGATGCCCTGATCTACCAGATCTCATCATACATCTAGCCATCAACTTTAACTCCCAGATGACAGTGGCCAGGCCTTTCTTAAAGGTACTTATAAAGACTACATTAAGCCTGCAGCATATCTGTAGTAGAAAAAAAACCCTTAATTGTCTTGCATCACATGAAAGAATATAGCTAGTAATGCTACGCTCATTTCTTGTGCCCATATGTCAACATATGGGGTGTCCTGGGCCACTGTGCAGAGACAGCAACTTATTTTAAAAGTGGTTTATGGATCTAGTAATGTGATTTAGATGGATGAATTGGAGGTGTTAGGGGATCCTGGGTTATAGGTAGGGCTTTGGCTACGGGAAGCTACTTGGGATACCTGGGCTTGTAGAACAAGCTGCCCAGGGAGGTGGTTGAGTCACCATCCCTGGATGTATTTAAGAGACAGGCAGATGAGGTTCTTAGGGATATGGTTTTGGAGAGGACAGATACAGTTGGACTTGATGATCTTAAAGGTCTTTTCCAACCTTGTGATTCTGCTAAGAAAAGGGAAAGCAAGCAAAGGTCACATTCCATGAATCTGCAGTATGGGCAGTAGAGCAGCTGTTATTGAATTTTGAATTAATATAGTTCTAAGATGTATCTAATGCTTATGGAATTACAACAAAAATATAAATCTCTGCCCCTTGTTAGATGACTGTTGCTCAGAAGATAAGCAAACTCACGAGTGAGGGGAGGTCCTTTGACAGCACTCTGCTTTGGTTGGAGACACTAACCTGTTGCAGAAGATTTTTTTTTTTCTTCAATTAACTTTTCATAGTGGTTTAGCTAGTGAGACTTTCCTTTGCAAACCAAAACCCTGCAATGAGTGTGTGTGGCAGTCAGGTTATCCCCTAGCCCTTTTTAGTGCCTTCTGAGAGGACATGCATCTAGGACCAGGCATAGGAAACAGGCATAGAGGGACCAGAGAGCAAGCCATGCTTCTGTCCTCCACCTCCCTCATCATTACAGAAAAAAGTTTCCTTATATTCAGATGGAACTTCCTATGCTCCAGCTTGGACCCATTGCCCCTTGTCCTATCACTGGCCATCACTGAGAAAAGCCTGGATCCATCCTCCCGACACTCATTCTTTACATAAACATTAATGAGGTCACCCCTCAGTCTCCTCTTCTCCAAGCTGAAGAGACCCAGCTCCCTCAGCCTGTCCTCAGAAGGAAGATGTTCCACTCCATCACCTTGGTGGCCTTGTGCTGCACTCTTTCAAGGAGTTTTATGTCCTTCCTGAACTGAGGGGCCCAGAACTGGACACAATTTTACAGAAAGTTAGGAGCTGGAAGGGACCTTGAAAGATCACCCAGTCCAACCCCCTACCTGAGTAGGATCACCTAGGGTAGGTCACACAAGAACATGTCCAGGTGGGTTTTGAAAGTTTCCAGAGAAGGAGACTCCACAACCTCTCTGGGCAGTTTGTTCCAGTGTCACCCTCTGTCACCCTCACAGTGAAACAGATTTTCCCTGAGGAGATTAGGAGATGCCATGAATCAAATGGAGCTCCCAGATCTCTTTGGTTGCACAGGCCTGTGTGTGAATACAGCCGTTGTCTAAGTAAGTAGTTACTTAGTTAAGTCCTTTTACAATCCCTGAGATGTGTATCAGCACTCGCAGGAAGATGCCAGATTAAATGGAAACCAGCAGAACAGGCGATTCCAGCTGGACAGTGCAAACCTGCCTGCCACCCACAAGGAGAAGTGGAGAACACAGAGACAAGCACCCACAAGTCCACAGATGCAAGAAATCTTTGATCCACAGTTACCCGAGAAACAGGACTTTTTTTTTTTCCCATGGCAATTCAGTGTCTCGCCCAGTTCTAAATCCCAAAAGTCTAGCTATGATTTTTGGAGACCACAAAAATACAGGGAATAAACCCACTAAAATCTGCTCGGGTCTGAGCACATTATCTCTAATCCTGCACAATGTTAAACTGCTACGAGGAAATTAAGAGTGCTCTGCTCTGGAAGACAGGCAGATTTGCTCTTCTGAGGAGGGAAGGAAGCAGGTGGTTTGCCAAGGGTCCTCCCAAAAAGTACTGCATTCAGGAAGATAAGACCCCAAAGATTAAAAGAAAACACCCATTGCTTAAATGACCCCCTGCAGAGGAAATTTGGAAATCTTTTGCTTTGGGGCTTAAAGACTGCTTGTATTTGCTTACAGGTAGTGAACAAAAGAGAAGAGAGTCCTGGTTGCAGCAAATGGCGTTGGGTCTGTGCCTGAGGGAGGAGTGGTTATCCTGACTGCAAAGGAATGACTTTCCCTTGAAACAGAAGGTTGAAACTGTATTTTTGGGGAAGTCAAGAGTAGGGCATAAACTAACAGCTGTGATGGTGCTGAATGTAGGTTTAATTAATTTTTTTCTTCTGCAAGTCGTAGCCAAAGAGCTATCAGAAAGAGCTGGGCCATGATTCCACTTTTTAGTGATGAACTTCCAAAGGTTACTGAGCTGCTGGGAGGTGTTCAACCATATCTGGGTTAACCGAGCACTTTTTCAGGCTACAAGAAGGTATTGTCTCAGACTCCTCTCTTCTCAGGTCCATTCTGCCTCCAGATCAGCTTGACACACAACTCCTGACCTTCTTTTAGCATCTTTGCAGTAGGTTGGAAGTGCCCAAATAATGAGCGTAAGCTACACAAACAGAGCTTTTTGGGTTACATCATTTCTGCATCCTTTTCTGCAGCAACATCAAGGGAGGAAAAGACAAACTCTTTGGGAGAAATAGATGATCCCTGAGAAGGTTTGTCAAAAATGTCAGTGGGTCTCTCTAATCTGTTGGAGGAAGGGATGAATGGGGAGGGAACTCCGCAAAGCATCAACACTAGCAAGTTTCTGTAGTCATTCTGTGGACATGAAGAAAACAAAAAGCATCACTACCTTTTGTTTCTTTTCACTAGTATAAACTTCCACTGAAAACAGTTAGTTCACAGGGTAAGTCAGCTTGTAATGTCTGAAGTGGGCCTGTTTTTACGAGATGGGCTTCTACCTCTAGGAGCAGATGGAAGGACACAGAAGGTCGAGAAAGAAAGAGCAACAATGTGAAATAGAGATTAATTTTTACCTCGTCTCACTCCCTAGCAGCAGTACAAGAACTCTTGACAGACAAAGCCCTTTCTAAAGCTCAACAGGTAGGAAGGACTTTGTGACCCCTCAGGTCCACAGTGGGGCAGGAAAGATGAAGAACAGGAACCTACAAGGAGGTCCCTTACTTCTCCTCTGTCTGACATTATTGTTCCCAGCCCCCGGATAAGGGTCTTGCTTTGTTGTGTAAACCAGATGAGCTATTTTTCCCTCTTGCAGCCCCTCCAAGCTGGGGGACAGCCATTTAGGCTGTGATAGGCTGGGGATCCTGCTTGGTCCAGCTCCAGAATCTCCTCCAAGAGACTAAAGTCTCTCCCTCTCACTGAGAAAACGGGCTGCTTAAGATCCCTGGATGAAAGGCAGACTTGGGTCTTTTTTTATTTATCACTGCCTTGACATTGTCTTTTGTTTCCTTCTTAACCACGGTTGTTGCTTTCCCACATGCTCCTTTACAGCAGGAAAAAGTAAAATTAAAGAAACAGAAGAAAGTCATAGAAATCAGAAATATTCTCCACTGGTTTCATCCTCTGTCTTATAATGTTATTGGGAATGGAAGGATCCCACTTGCTGCCACCAAGCAAATCTTTATTTTATATCACAAAAGCAGCTTCCTGGACAAACATCGTATCCAACCATGGATATTTGCACCCCACCCCCACTGCCCTCAGTGAGCATCTTGGTTATTATATTGAAAAATGAAGGGTAACTAATATTAAGACTTTAGTATCCTCAGATGCCCTTAATGAAGCCATTTAGAATTAAGTTGAGGTTTACAGTCATTGAAGCTATTTGTTAAATACAGACTTGAAAATTTAATCTGGAAGTAAATGATGCTAGGGCACAGAAAAGGTGTTTGATACTGGAAAGGAAGGTAGCTGTAAAATACAATGGAGGGGAGTAAAGTAGTAACAGTGAAGCTCGTCCTGTCAAAAGGAATGGAATCGATGGTATTTTTGGTTTCTGTCTTTTTTTTTTCTGATTTCAGATTCATTTTCTGAATCAGATTGAACAGCCATTTTTTACTGCAGTTCTCTATTTCAGCTGCTGGAGCTTGTGCAGAGAGCTTCTCTGGGTCTCTGAAATAGCTGGCTAGCACAGAGGAGGCAGTAAGACTGTCGCTATGTAAATTAACTGAAACAATATTTTGGCTGTACAGGCTTCTGAATTCCCTCAGTCAGCCTTAAAAAGAGCCATCTGGTCAGAACATTACATCTCTGGTTAAATCCTGCTTTGGAAACTGCAACGAGGCTCGTGAGCACTTGTTAATGCTTTTTAAAGAGGCATTTGGGAGGTGGGTAGTTGCCTTGGTGGGTTGCTTGGTGCAGAGCAGGTTTTGGCATGACATTGTGTGGGTGCCTGCAGATATGGGTGTCTCCCCATACCACGCCTGCAAAAAAAGCATCACCTGTACCAGGAGGGTGCTGGCACTGCCTGGTCCTTCCAAAAGCAAGGGTGCTTCCTCTGCCTCACCACGGCCCTGCACGCACCTCACTGATGTGATGAGGACAGAGGTCATGCCTTGCTGAGAAGGAACCTCAAGGGGTGCCTTCCCCACACCCTCTGCATGTCTCCCCGGGATAGCAGCCACATGCTCCTGGAGCTATATCCAGGCGGAAGGGCACATCATGCGTCCTTCTGCTCCCGGCTTGCGGAGAAACTTCTCCCTGTGGGAAATGTCCAAACGCCATCCGAGTCCCTCTCCCCCGACGATTTGGACGCAGGTCTTTAATGAGTGGAGGAAAACAGATTAAGAGCCATGAAGTGCCTGCTGGGGAGTGGAAGGAGTGGAGGAGTTGGCAAGAAAATGTTCTGTACGAGTTTCTGCCCTGCTTAGGAGCTTTTGCAGCTCCGCATAGTAAAACCTGTCTCCTGCTCTCCCCACCTGGCATAACTCCCTCAGGACTGATTTTGTCAGTGTAGGAACCAGCACAGCACAAGCAATTAGCTGATACAGCCCCTTCTGCTCTAGCATAAAGGTTCAAAATTTGCCCCCAGATGGATCTTTCTAAGGGAAAAGCATTCAACTGTGACACAAGACACATTTTCAAAGAGTAAAACTGTGCAGAGAAATTTGAAGTACTAATTGATACGAGGTCTTTCGATATCCATTCATCAATTCCTCATGTGAAAATTTCATTTGGCCACGTTTAAAAAAGATAAATAATGTAACAGTGGCCCACGCTTAAATCTCAGCAGCACTCTCTATCTTTGCATGGAGATGCACCTGAGCCTACACTTCTTAAGGCCACAGCTCATGCAAGGCGGCATTTTACCACAGATCTCTGAATCCCCCACTCTGCAGTGTGAGGAATATACATTGCCTAATTAACATAAATGATAGCAAATGCCCTACGTCCTCGGAGTGAGGGCTGACAGTGCTGGAGCCTGCTGTGCACAGAGGTACCCTGTGCTGCCAGTGTTGCCCCCAAATGGGGCCCAGCTTTGCTGGGGGCACCTCAAAGCTCTGCCTGCAGTTTGTGCTGGTTGAGGGGAGCGGGGAGCTGGGTTGCTCCTGCACCCCCAGCTCTGCGTAAAGCCCCTGGATATAGTTCCTGTGGGTTGATGGGGTCCCATGCTGCTCCATGTCAAAAGGACGCTCCAGTGCGTAAAGCCCAGGATGCAGACAAGGTAACCCCCGCCTTGTACATGTCAAGGGGCTATACACGAAAGGCCGTGTCACTGCCAGGAGAAGGGAGGGCAGTGGGGAGAGACCTCCCTGGGCGGCGGTGGGAGCTGGACCTGGCCCAAGCACGAGGGCGCATCGTCTCCAAGATACAGTGGCTTGGGATAGCTTTTCCGAAACAAAGAGCATTATAAGGGAGCCACTGCTGGAAATTTCCATTCCTTTGTTGGGTAGATGCTGTGTAAATAAATGCATTCCTAAGATTTTTCATAGTCCTGGAAAGGTCCGTAAAAGAAACTGTAAGGTTTGTCAAATTGCTGGAGTTTATATACATTATTCATTGGCTGCCAGGAACATGATATACAATGGCACAGGACATAATGCAAGAAACATATGCTACAGATCTAAGCAGCACTCGGTGCATTCGTATGTGCCATGTACAGATATTTCTTGTGTTTTGCCCCGTGGGATCTAAAATATTCAGCCTGTATTATAGCTTGGGTTTGTGAATTGCTTACCTTAACTCTAAATAACCCATACCTGACAGGTGACTTTGGCACCAGCATTTAGCTCCCTATCCCCTGTTTTAATATGAAGGTGCTTCAAAAGCATTTATAAATTAGTACAAGAAAGAAATGTGTAAGCAACCTCTCCCTTTACTCTCTAGCTACCTCTCACTTTACTCTCTAACAACCCTTCCCTTTACTCTCTAGAAACCTCTCGCTTTACTCTTCTGCTTTTCTTTCTGTCTGAATTTTATTTAAAATCCAGACAATTCAGGAAGATCCCAGTACAGTGCTGATGTTGTGCCTCATGTATTTACAAGTCAAACAGCTCAAAAATGCCTTTTCAGTGTCTTACTTTCTGGCCATATATAAACACTAACTACATACAGAAGAGATTATATTCCTGTATCCAGTGTACTGGCAATGTAAATGCAGGAGTTGCTTACATAGCAAAGCCTATTGCACCTAGAATTGTTGCTAGAATCGAGATCTTTTTCTTGAGATCAGCTCATAGCTTCTCCCACTACCTGTACTCTCTTGGACTCAGTTAATCATTTCTATATTTAACACGATGTATCTACTTCAGAAATTTAGAGCAGAAACTGTCCTTTATACTACATGAACGATCTTTATAACCCCACGTTTTCATTTTTTAACATATTCCGACATTTCCCTTTTATTTAGATTTGCCCAACAGCTATCCCTGCTTTCTTTAGGATGAATTTTTATATTTCTGGAAATTGCATCCCCTAGTAATGAAATTCTACTGGAAAAATACTGAAATAATACTTTTCTTTGTAAGCACTTTTCAGAATTAGATCTGGATTAGAAAAGTTCCAGGCAAAAAGAGAGCACTTAATAAATAGTTGTATAAAATACAAACTGTATTTTTTCTTTTAACTGTCCAAAATGCAATGTTAGCATTTATTGCCTCGCTATGCTATTTTTCAATCAGATTATTAAAAAGAAATAAATATATATATATTAAAAAAAAGCCCCGCAACCAAAACAATCTAGAAGATAATCCGAAACAAGCCCCCAAACAGGACCATCTCCATAAGGTAAGCCCAAATTCTTTTGGCTAGCTGGTTAGCACTCTGATTTCCTTCTGCTTGGACACTGTCACAGCGTCTCCAGATCTGCAGTGCTCATCCAAGAGCCTGATTTCCTGACCTTAGTACTCATATTTGGGGGCTACTATGTCAAAGCGTTTCTGCCTTGAGGATGAAGTAGCCTGGTTCAGCCTGCTCTCAAAGTCAGATTATGACGGCAATTGCAGCTCTTGAACCGGAATAGATTATAAAACCTTATTACTGAATTTTAATATAAAATATTGTTGACGAAGGGCATCGAACTTGAAACCCAATTAATAACAAGCTACGGTCCCAGAGACTGCGGACCAGTAACTTACCTACCACACAAACAGCCGCACGAATCCCTCGTATTTATTTTTTTCCAGGCTTTCAACTTTGATTAATATCATGGAGAAACCGTGCAAGCCTCAACCATATTAACCACAGCTATATTTTTAGTCTTACTGACATGAGCACTTTAATATAATAAAAGGAAAACAGTAGAGGTGTTTCATTAGGACATGAGGATTACTAAAACCGCTGCGTGGAGTATTTGTCAGGAGGTGGTAGGGGAAGAGTTATTACTTACATTTTAGCATGTCTCTAGGATGTGGAGCAAGAGGCTCCCTCAGTGAGATATGTTTGCTTTGGGGAAAAAAAAATTAAGCAATCAGATGGTCCAGGCACTTCTGACTGACACATTTATAATACCAAATTGCAAACTCAGTTAAGAAGTTTGCAGCACTACACAGAAAGTCGTTTTTCCAGCTTTGTTATAAAGTCCAGCAATGTGGCCATGCTACAAGGTCCAGAGGTTCACATATTAACCTGTCAGTCCTTTTTTATTGATAGATGGCTACACGCAAAATTATATGAAGCATGCGACCTGGTTGGTTAAAAAAATAGCCCAAACCACAAATCTCTTCTTGCAGCTGATTAAAGAACCCTACAAGCTGTTTTAAAAGCATTTATTACAAAAAAATAAAGTTGCCCAAATCCAAACACCCCCCCCCTCAAATGGCTGATATGAAAGCAAATCACCAGCATTATGTCACTAAAATAACAGCTTCAAAACAAACCCTAATAAAACTAATACTTGCCTAATACAGAATTCTTCCATATTAAACATGTTTGACTTCACAATTGTGCGATACTGGGACTAGAATTAAATTTAGTCCAGTCTCCTCATCAATTGCTCATACGACAAGGGTGTTCGTTAGATGAGTTTCTGACACCAAATTCAGCTGTATGAATGGCAACATACACATCATAAACATAAAAAATATTTGTCTGTGTGTGTCATTTGACTTTATTTCTTTCTTTTTTTGCATCTACCTGCCCACACATTTGCAAAGGCAGTAAGTGTTTAAAACGATGCCTTTTGTAAGAGAGCCAAGCTTCGTAAATCAGAATAACAGGCAAAACCGGTCACACATTTCCAGTTTCTAACCAGCTGTATGAGGACACCTTCATTTCAAAAAGCGAGGGAACAGAACAAAGAGGTACAGGCATGGAGCATCCTACCAGTAACCCTGAAGTAACGGCTCAGGACAGCACCCAACTGCCGTAAGCATGGATGTGTCTGAAACACCCCAGGCACCGCAGAAGGGATGTGACAGTCAAGTAAAGAGAAGGGCAGAGCAGGAGCAAATATCTCATCACACTTGTACCCCGAGATGAGAGCATCATCTCGGCCCTGACTTTTCTGACATTTCTAATACACAACATCAGTGATATCAGAAATACAGGGGGACGGGGAAGGTAAGCACCTTGATCTATTTCTACTCCCCTGAGAAAGTGAACAAAACCTTTATGTGGTGCCAGAGAAGAGAGAGACCCTGTGCACAGTCTTACATATGAACTTTGCTACCAGAGAGATGTGTCTCCCACTTGAATGCCCCGCAAGCACACACAAACCGTTCGTGCTCATCAGCACCCCTCGTTCCGACACCGGGACTTTGCTTTTTAACTAGCCTGGGCTTGGCTGCAACTGAGAGAAACATATTTAACTGCAACTTTTTTTTTCTTTTTTTTTTTTTCCTTTCAAAAAGAGGCAAACTGGATTATAGCAAATAACCTTTAAGATAATTAACTGACAATGCCGCAGCTAGCATAAAATCTTCCTTCAGGCGACCCCTAATTTAAGTATTACTGGCACAAAGTGGAGACAGATTGTGCATCACCACCGCAATATTTACATAGCAGAAACCCACAGAGCAGGAAACGTGAGACTCAATGATGCACTAAATTAGGAACAATCATATTCTAGTGTTAATTTGCTTTCTCCTCTATCCAAATTTCAGGTCCAGCAATTGGTACAAATGCACATAAAACATTCCCATTTTTAATGATTAAGAACCACAATCTGCAAGCAGGTCTGCTCAAGGAGTAAATGCACTCACTGCTAGGGATGTTTGATGCAGGATCACACCCCCAAAAGTGAAACAGGTTTACTAACACAGCAATTGTTGTTAGTTTTTTTTTTCAGAAAACAAAGATTGCTAATAATTTTATTCCTTTCCATAAATATTTGCCTATGACAATTGTACCGGGCATCTGTGGCATCATGGAGAAGAGGTTTTAATTCACCAATGCTTTAGATAGATTCAGGTATTTAAAGAATTAAAATGGGGAGTGGGAGAGAAAGATAGCTGGTCTACTTGTAAATATACTGGGAAGTGACACATTTATAATAAATAGACACTCTACAATTTATCCAGAGAGAGATTTCACGAGCACTCCCCTCAGTTACAGCATGCTTCATAAGACAAATGCAAAGAGCCATCACCAATACTTTCTAAATCTCAAATAATATTCAAATTCGGTTTCCACTATGGAATATTAACAAAATATTTACCTTGCCTAATCGCTGATGTTCTTCAAAAGCAGAAATCAGTTCTTGTGCCCACTTTATTTTTTCAGGGCTCGGAGAGAACTGTTCCTGGACAACAGCAATTTGGTTGGGGTGAATCACCTGCTTACCTACAAAGAAGATTAATAACACCAGAATCATGCATCGACAAACAGATGTTCAAGCAAAATGTTCCAACCACTTGAGGCTCTCATACACCTAGCAGACTTTCTTGCTCTTTAACTAATTATTTCACTTACTTTCTTTTATTTTTTAAACTGGACAACAGAGAGATAGCCTTTTGCCAGATTTTTTAAAGAATAAATAAATAGGTTGAGCTCTGTGTGCATCCCATATAGATTGAAAGAACCCACGACTCCTTCTCCCTCCCCATTTCAACCCATACATCTTCTCTCAGGTGCAACTGTTTGTTCAGGGCAGTCAATAACACAACATACAACAC
The DNA here is from genome assembly GCA_013399135.1 of Heliornis fulica. Classification (NCBI taxonomy): domain Eukaryota; kingdom Metazoa; phylum Chordata; class Aves; order Gruiformes; family Heliornithidae; genus Heliornis; species Heliornis fulica. The sequence continues at coordinate 47,267 of VXBZ01005971.1, forward strand.
ATCTCTGAATTTTAACTGTATAAATAGCAGCTCAAGCCACTCTGAAATAAGTTGTGTTGAAATGAATTCTAAAAATGAGACCCAAAGAAGTTGGTAAGAGATTTGTAGGACTGAACAGTTACCAGTCACCTAAGGACTATGCCCTAAACTCTCAGTACTGGCTCAGCATCGTAAAATCTTCAGGGCTGTTTAAACTGTTGGTGTTGTAATAGTTAGCAGCTGCAGGTAGGTTGCAATGTTTATTATATTAAGCAGCTACCGAGGCTTTATGAAGCACTTTTTTCTTTTTTTTTTTTTTTTGAATCCTTTCTTGTATAAAGTTAAGAAAATAAAAATAAGAGGTTGCCTTTTTTTTTTTTTCCCTAGGGATTTTCAAATGTGAATAGACAGCCACATAATCTGTTTTAATCTGCCGTTGTATTTAGCTGCCTTAAAACAAATACATGTCTCATTTGCCTGACAGTTTTAAAAGTGTATCACTTGACATTATGAGTTCATTTTGAAGGGAATTTCACAGACCGGCGTGTTTTCTGCACTTCGGTTTCAAAGTGTCCTAATAAAGAGAGGCTGCCGTAATACCCAGCTCCTCTCGGAATCACCAGCTCTTCTCCGTGCNTTTTTAAGGAGCTACCGGGGCTTTATGAAGCCCTTTTTTTTTTTTTTTTTTTTTTTGAATCCTTTTTTTTAAAAAGTTAAAAAAAAAAAAAAAAGGGGTTGCCTTTTTTTTTTTTTCCCTAGGGATTTTCAAATGTGAATAGACAGCCACATAATCTGTTTTAATCTGCCGTTGTATTTAGCTGCCTTAAAACAAATACATGTCTCATTTGCCTGACAGTTTTAAAAGTGTATCACTTGACATTATGAGTTCATTTTGAAGGGAATTTCACAGACCGGCGTGTTTTCTGCACTTCGGTTTCAAAGTGTCCTAATAAAGAGAGGCTGCCGTAATACCCAGCTCCTCTCGGAATCACCAGCTCTTCTCCGTGCCAGATAACAAAACTAGTTCGAGGGATGAGCCTGATCCTTCCAACCTGCCATGAAGTGAGCAGTCCCCTGCACGCAGAGGGTCCCACAGCTGTGCCGTCCCGCCGCAGGTTCCAGCCCCTCCCGGGAGCGAGAGTTTTCCTTTTCTCTTTTTTCTTTTCTTTTCTTTTCTTTTCTTTTCTTTTCTTTTCTTTTCTTTTCTTTTCTTTTCTTTTCTTTTCTTTTCTTTTCTTTTCTTTTCTTTTCTTTTCTTTTCTCTTCTCTTCTCTTCTCTTCTCTTCTCTTCTCTTCTCTTCTCTTTTTTTCTCTTCTCTTCTCTTNTTTTTTGGCATGCCAGGAAAAGTTTTGAAGAGTCAGGACCTAAGGAGGTTTCCTGCGTTCAGCGGGGTCTGCTCTGATGTTCTGACTGACGTTAAGACGGCTGAACGTTAGAAATCAGCCCCTTGCTCGGCGTGAGAAGACTCACGCGTGACCGCAGAGATACACCTATTTTAAAGGAAATTACCACTGCAAAAGAAAAAAAAATACAACCAAAACCTGGGATTATTTTTATCGGACTGCACTGGTTCTGAGTGATAACCTGGAGTACAAACAAAATCTGGGGAGGCAGCGGCACAATCTACTTAATTTAATGAGCAAAGAAATAGTAATTTTTTTTTAGTGTTGCTACTTTTCTTTGCTTTTCTTTTTGAGTAGCTCAACTTTATTTTATTTCCTATTAACCAATCTTTAGTTTGTGGTCTTACGGGCATCCAAATGCTCATTTTGAAATGTCACTGTTAGATCTATTTCAAAAATAGCTTAAAAACAGGTAAAAGCTTCAAACTCGCTAAGAGCTACATCTTTTGAAAGAAATCACAAGGAGGCAATTTTTCTTAACTTATGTGCTTTACATTAGATCTAATAAATATATTTTTAGTCAATTTAATCAAATGTCACCGTTAATAAGATTATGATGTTCCTTATTTATAGTGCAACAAATTCTCCCTGGCTAAACTACTAATTCCAAACCTGAATTGTGTACAAATAATTTCTACAAAATCTAAGGAGCTTAACTTCCTGGGGAAAATGTAGAATATATTTTAAATGATATTTAAAGTCACTTTTTATATTACAAATTATTACAAAAAATACGTAGATACGATTTTTTTTTCTTTTTTTAGAGCACAAAACATTCCTGTAAAAAAGATTTGCTTTGGAGAAAGCAATCTGTAGCAGTAAGCTATACATGTTATTGTTAAAACACTACTGGACAATTTTCAGAGAATATAACATTTGATTTACAGCACTCGGTTGATTTTTTGTCATAGGTTGTGCATCCACATAACTGTATAACAGACTCAATGCCATGCAGGAATGAAGCAAATATTTTAAACAGAATTGTTGTTATTGACAAGCTACTGAAGAGAGTGCAAAATTGGAAGACATTAAAATTTATGACCATGAAATCCTTTTTACAGTACCACTTGATATATCGTGCTTTAAATCAATACCTGTCAAGTCTTTTAGGTAACTGTATGATGGTGTCATTTTAGTCTTCTACAAAAGACCACGGAAAGAGAGGAAACCTATAGTGTTTCGTATTTATATCTGGCTTCTCAGCATGGAGCACAGGACTTTCTGTAATGACTAAGTCAGCTGTTAAAGCTTATGGCAAGGTTTATGGAATTTTTTTACCCAAACATTCCTAAAATTGATGACTGTTTAGATAGACAACACACTAACTTTAAATCCATGGGTTCCGGTATGGTAAAACATCTTGCTGGGTTTGTATGGATGCATGTGTGTATATATAGATAATTTTTCTATTTTAAATAGATTTACACACACACCCCCCCCACATATATATGATAAAAACACCCCATAAAATTACATATAATAAATATATAAAATTACATATATTTAATATATAAAAATAAAATCAATAGACTTATAAAAGACACATAAAAGAATTTCGCTAAGTTACATTTGAAACCATTTTGTTTTATGTAAACACACTCACTGAAGGAAACCCAGGATGCTTTTTAGATAACTAGAAAAGAAAACTCGGCTACAATAAGAAATAAGAGTCCCAATAGTAACTAAGTAGCTGGTAAATTCTTCACTCTATTATTTTGCTCGTTTAATCTTGAGTGAACATGTTTGATTATATTAATTCTACCGCTCTAAATCTGAATATGGGAAAAATCTAAGGACGTGTAGATTTCCTGAGTATTTTGGATGTGCATTAGTTTTGAGGGTGGCAAATTTGGCCGTTGAGCATGCAAAGACGTGTGTGTTCTCCAGCTAAGAGAACGATTGGAAAGCCTCAGCTCATTTTAGTCCCGTTGATTACAATGATTTTGATTCTTTGTGAAAAAGTAGCAGGAAGGGAACTGAATTATTTTAAAATAACAGGATTTGTGTATTTTGAACTTGCTATTAATTATTTTACTCTCATGTCAGTGGCAAATACGATCTGCAGCCTTCTGCTTTATGCAAGGTCATGGATTAAGCTAAGACCCATTTGTAATTTTCTGCGATGAATATTAAATTGGAAACGTGAAAATGTTTCACTTATTTAGTTTTAGAGTGAAATGTCTTTGTTTCCGGTTTTGAAACGCCATTTTACTTTCAGCAAAGGAAGAAAAAAAGATTGTAAAAAACATTTGATAAACTGAAAGCAAAAGAAATAAAAGAGAAAATGCAATATTTTGGATCAACCTCATTTTTTTCCCCCCTTTTTCATGGAAAATATGAAAAATGCTGTTACATTTTGACCTGAACAAAATAAGAAAAAATTTTTTTTTTTTTTTTTGCCATAAATCAGAAGGGTCAGAATTGCCCCACCTCTAATTACGTTTGGACTGGTTGTCAGGTTTTTGCTGGTTTTTTGGAAATGCGCTGATGATAGATGTGGAAAGGCAGGATGCAAAGAGCAGGAGCTGTAAGTTTGCCTTAATGAAGTCTGTACCATTTACAGATCTTTACTTCTCATATTGAAAGGCAAGATGCCTTTATGGCAAGTTAGAAACTCACCTTATGCCCAAATTGCCATGTGTGACCTTTTTATTTGTCTCCTCTCTGGAGCCTCTCCTGATGTCAGACAACTTCCACCGTAAAGTCAGTGGAGGCCAAGCCACCGTCAGTGTTGTTTATTCTGACCATTCCCTAGTTTCCTAAATAGGCAGCCTGAATTAAGTATTTAAATAGACATTAAGCGTTCAGAGAGAGTGCTCTCAAAGGTGGTAGGCATCTGCATCTCCATCTTCTGACAACAGGAGGTTGAGATGCTTACGGATTTTCAAAACCCAAGCCTTTTTGTAAGCTAGGAAATATTGGTCAAGGTTAGGTAGCCATCAGCAGGTGTTATCACTCAGGAGTTCTTGTATTTTCCCCACCTTAATTGCAGATAAGTGAAGGCTGGAAGTCTACAAAGACGTGGCCAACTTAGCTGTGAGGAGCTCATCATTTTGCCTCTGACACAAGACCTGGTTTTGCAAATGTTGAAGCTTGACAGACAGCAAGGCAGAGTCTGTGGTGAAGAGCACTGATTATTGTTCTTTCACTGGTACGTTGAAAGCACTTAAAAAATGCTTGTTGGTTTATTTTTTGCTTAGTGCTTTGAGGTATCATATACTGCTAACCGTAAACATATGGTGTGCTAGATGGCATCACCGGGAACCTTGCCTTTGGTAACAAAAACCTCAGAGATGTACTATTACCATACGTATATGGTGGTCAAATAATGCAAAGCGTTTGCCCCATACGCTAGAGTTGCTGAATTCACATGTCAAATGGCTGATCGCTACTGCAAAACCCCAATCTTTGGTGGCCGCGCTGTCGCACCGGGGTGTCCGAGCGATCTGGTACCAATCACAGGGTAACAGGCTGCATTACAGGACGCAGGGCAAGGAGCCTGCTGCTCATGCTGGCTGCTAATAACCGTAGGTGACACCAGCACTTGCTGGGAGGAGAGCCAGGGTATGAAAAACAAATCAAAGAAAATAATAAGAAAATAACTTAGTAATTAACACGCGAGGTTTCTCAACTCCTCCACCTAAGAAGTATTTTTTAACAAGTTATGTTTAAAAAAATAATAAATAGAAGACAGGGAACCATGTATTTGAAGAAGTGGTCGTAGAGTGGTCATTGCAGAGTACAGTATTGCCTTTCCTGTGTTCTGTGATAGGAGGAACCGCTGTGCAGTGTCCGCCCCAACTTCACAAACAGCCACACGCTTCATGAGATATAATTTAAAAAAACCAGCCTGTGACTTTGCAGGCCAAATTTCCAGCCCCAATTTTAAAGGTTCCAATGAACACAGAAGAGCCTGGCATTATCAAGTTTTTCAACATGAGACCTGAAATCAAACCCAAGTTATTTGTCAGTAAATGCAGCAAGATATTTAAACTACAGAACCACGCGGTATTTTGAAACATCGACAGAAAGCCATACCAGTGAATCCCATTGATGCTCCTTCCCTTGATTGCCTGCGGAGCCCATCTTCATCTCGGAAATCGATGTAAACAAGGTCTATCGCTTGAAGGCCGAATGCCTTTGCTGTGACTATTATTTTTTGCCGGGCATATAGAATATCATGAGTTTCCTTATTGCTTGTTGCACCTATGAAAACAATTCGAACAAAGAAAAGCTGACAAGAGTGTTTTAAACCTGTCTAAAATATTTCCTCTGTTAAATAAGAGAAGACTTTGAGGTTTCATTTAACTGATTTAGAAAACAGAAGAGGGGTGCAAGCTATGCTGTCAAAATTATACCCTTCTGAGGAAAAAAAAGCTGCTTGGGCAAACTAGTTTATAGAAAGACTAGCTTATAAAATTTTGAATTAGTTCAAATCAGAATTTGTACCACTTAAGAAAAAAAAAAAAAGTCTAGTTTAAAGAAAGACTAGCTTATAAAATTCTGAATTAGTTCAAATCAGAATTTGTAACAAGTCAGTGGAATTGTTGGCTGGTAATGGCTGCTGACTTGGGATGAACATGAAGTAATTATTTGGTTATATTATTTACTGTATGTATAGTGAACAGCATTACAGCAAAAGAAGATTTACACAAATTGATATACTGCATACAAATACTGGGTTAAAAAATACACACTGAGAACAGAATTGTACTCTTCTTGGTTCTGATTCTTGTCACAACTGATGTTCTAAGCTTTAGTATTTGGATGAAAAAAGTGGTGGTAGATGACTTTTGAGAAAAGGCAGAAGTATTCATGAGACTTCATGTGTTCACAGGCTACCAGCACAAGGACGTGCTTGCATGAAGGCTGGTGTGAATAATAATAATAATAATAATAATAATAATAATAATAATAACAACAACAACAACAACAACAACAACAACAATAATGTCCCTTTCCTTAGGGTCACTAGACACCGATTTCCAGTTTGTAAGGAATATTTTAGTGAGGCAATGTTAATTTTTACATTAACTTATTTAGTATCAATTTAAATGTTGATAAGTCTGCACTTTTTATCTCTAAACTGAATCAGATTAATAAGCAGCTTCTCAGAAAAGAAATGATGAGATACTGTTTGGTTTTGAGGGAGGCTAATAGTGCTTTCACGTGCATATATGGCTGTATCGACTCAGGACACAGTTAACGTATGAAAGCAAAATGCAGCAGGAGAGCATTTGTGCATAATGCCTGGCTGGCAATTGTCTGCGAAACAGTGATGAAGCAGACACCGGAATTTTAGGACATTAAAACCATGTGCTTGTTTCTTTTTGATATATTTTAAAATAATTTCAGTGACTCAACAGGTTTTGGGGCTTTTCTATCTTTAATTTCTGGTTGTGTGTGGCAAGAAGGACAAGAAAATGTCAGTGCCCTGTGACACACAGGGGCTATGTTTTAATTGGCCAGTGACATGTTCTGCATTGAAAAGAACGAAGGAGAAAGTGAAAATGTAAAATGCAGAATCAAGTGTCATCATTACTTTATTTCTTGTGATCAGAAAAGCAATGGCCATAAATCACACCGGGCTTTGCCGATGCAAATGCCATACATTAACATTTATAGTAACCATGCAGGTAGCAACCTATGCTGGCGCGGAAATCCTCTCCTCCAAAGACGACTGCATCCAAATGAAAGCCAACCTGGGGTCCTGTTCTCAGTGCTTCTTCACAGACAGCCTTCAAATGAGAACAGAGTATTAATTTCTACAAAATGCAGGAAGTGGAGAGACTACGGAGGACATTACAGCGATTCAGCGTTACCAAAATCCTTCGGCTGCAATTGCTGCTATCAAGCAAAGCCATCACAGTGCTCGACTGTGCCCAGTGCTTCAAAATGACTCAGTAAAAGAGAAAAAACATTATCTTTCCCTAAGCACCCGCATGCCCAGGCTGTGTAAATACAGGACACCGTAGCGGATTCCCTACCTCCGGGTTGACCTAACGCCCTGGGAATTACTGTGATCGGTACTTCAGATGCTTGTGTAATATCTGAATATTCTAATAGGAAGCAAAACACTTGTCAAGCCCTTCTCAAAAGCAAAGAACAAAGCATTTCATTTGATTAGTTTGACAGGTAATAATATATGTCTGCTTGAGCCACAGAAATAAAGATGATGATGTCTTTCATTAAATAATACTAATAATACTAAATAAATCATACTAATGGTTTAAAGGGACTGTCGGTTCTGTAAGGGCTTCTTGCTGGATTGCCAGTTTTGCACTTCACGTAACTGAAAAGTAGTCATGAAAGTTGAAAGTGCAACAAGTGTTGTAGAAAAGTATTAAAATAACAGCAAGCAAAATGTTGCTGCGGTAGCTCATTCTGTAAAGAAGTGCATTTCCAATGTATTACTGTTTTACATTGATGCTCAGATAATATTAATATTTTTTAAGGCTAAGGTGCAGGCAGAGAGACAGACGTCATTACAAGCTCTAGCAGTGGGTGTTCTTCTATGGCAGCTGGTGGGACAAGAATTGTTCTTCACCACGATCTGCAACATTAAAAAATTCTGCTATAAAATCCTGCAGGTGAAGGAAAAGCTCAGCTGGTTTAAAATACAATTTAACTCTGTGCATGCACGCCAGGCGGGAGCGTGTCTATTTGGGTCCTGCTTTATTTATGTTCCCAGAGACATCAGTGTGTGCTCTAAGATAAATGGCTGTATGAGAGGAGCAGGCCGCCTTGCTAGGCCTGACAGTACTTCTGGAGGTACTTCTGATATATGTGTGTGTGTGTGTGTGTGTGTGTCCTCAGACAAAAGTCCTGAAACTTTTCCCTTAGAGCACGGGAAGGGCTGAGTTCCAGGTGCGTGCACGAGATCTTCTGTTTCACTGACACACTGCCTGGCCTTTCCAGCAAACTTCGGCTTGATAGCAAAGGTTGGGAGTAACCGATATTAAAATGGACTTTAAAATCTAAAATTCCTCTCGAAAAGGAGCACCTTCTTCAGATATTTGCAATTTTCAAAGTGAATTATGCTTCCAGCCTTAGCATTGAGCACCCCATCACACACACAGAAAAATGACAACAAGAAATTTGGTTGTAATGAAACCTGGTTGTTAATGTTTTTGGTACAAACGACTATAGCAGTGCCAGTTTAGCAACAGCAAAATGAGGATTAATTCTTTTTTTTTACTAATTAAATGCTATACAAAAATTGAGCTTGATAGCTAGTAAATAGCCAAGTGTATTGCAGCACTGTGAGTATTTTGGATATTTGGAGGAGCTCGTTTCCGCTCCAAACGTGTTGAAAGTGGTAACAGCAAGGCAGAGGGGTTTTGTTACTTGGCAGGGACTGTCTGGACGTGTTCTGTCACTGAGATGTTTTTTTAATTTGGGGAGGCCTTTACAATACAAAGATGAGAGTTAAATGTACAGATGTTTTAGGGGATCAAATGATATGCTTAGTATTTTTGACCTCCTGATGAAATTAGTGGGGGAGACTGGGGAGGGTTCTGCTTATCCTGGTTTGCTGAGGTGGCAAAAATATGAACACTTTAAGACATGCTTACCTTAAAATTGAGCAAGCCCACTGCAGTTTCCACAAAGGGGATAAAATTCATTGGTTCTACAAGTGTTCGGCCTTTTAGGTGATGTAAGAATCTGTCTGAAAACTAAAACAAGACAGTATGAGCTAGCAGAGAGAGAGAGAGAGAGAGAGAAAAAACAAACAAAACCAAACCAACAACCAAACAGTCTACATGTATGTGTGAGATGTTAATTTTTCACCTGGCTGTAACAACTACTCTCCCCACCCCAAAAAACCTTAGAATAAAAATAATCAAAGCAGCATTTAGTGGGGCCTGCAACTTAAAACGTCAGCATTCCCATAGATTGCTATTAAGTTGGAGGCTGGTTTGCAAAAAAAAAATAAAAATAAAAAAATTTAAAAAATAAGTTAACTCTCCATGCTTTGCACCTCTCACCCTGGCTTAGAGAAATGCAAATCCATGGGCCCTGGAAAACAATGAAGTGCTGCTGTACCTGAGGTCCGGTTTTGTTTCAGGTCCAGCACTGCCATCACTGGAAGTGCTCCCCAGCCTTCTAAGTGGCATCCGTATTATTCATTACGGCACCGTTACCCTTTTGTTCAATAGGCTTTTCTTCATAATTTTTAGCTTACCTAGGAAGGCCTTAAAAAGGAAGTTTAATTCTTTGAAGACCAAAGCTTGCCAATTTTTTCCATGAGACCAGTTCACAGCTAGCTCTGAGCTGCCAGTGGGGTAGCCCAAATTCCAAAATCTATCATCTGGAAACATACAAAAGCTCTTGCACAGATTTTTCCCCTTTCAAAAGGGGAAAAAAAAGAAAAAGAAAAAAAAAGAAGGGGGAAAAAAACCCTCAGCCCTATATTGTAAATCTATTATGCCTGTCCAGATAGAGTAATTTGTGCAGAGATAAACATGCTGCAGGTATAGCGAAAATACGTTAGTAAGTAAAGACAAAAATAACATATGCATATATTTTAAATTTAAGGAATATTTGACTATTAATGGATATAAAAGGAAAGGGAATTTTAATCATCTCTCCATTCAGTCTCAGTTGGGTAAATCATATCTAAGAGATTTGCATAAATATAAACCATCAAAGACTTTTCATCTTCAAAGGGGGTTTCAAGACCCTATAAGCTTTGTACTGTAATCATCGCAGGTCACAACCCTGCAGGAATAAGGCTGCTATGGCAACATAAAAAACTAATGCTTAAGGCTTAGCATAATATTCTGACTAATAGAAAGGAAACTCACTTTAAAAGCTGGCAGCCTATTTACCAGAAGCTGGATTAGAGGTGTTATTTCCCCTTTTAGCTTCCCCCCACTGCCCCTCCCCAAAAGAAGGAAAATCTAATCACCCAGATCTTGGAAAAAAAAAAAGCAAAAAAAAGCAAAAAAAAAAATCTTTCCAGCAATTTGCAGTAACTTTACAATTAGGCTGAAATAAATCACAGCTTTCTTCGATGAAGAATTCTGCCCTTCCCATCCCTGTTTTGCATCGTCACCATGGCCCTCTCAGTAACTTTGCTTCAGAGAAGGGAATTTCACCCCAAATGGTGCAAGGAGGGGGAAAAAATTTAAATAAGGTAATTCACATGTGCAAGTGTACAGTACGGCAGGTACTGTAGTGTCAGAAGAGAGCAAACTTTGGGCAAATGCAGAAAATGAGGTAATACAGCAGCATCAGCATATGTCCTTGAGAGTCCTATCTGATTTTTATTTTTAATACAAAAAACAAGAAAGAAAGTAAATAGCACTGCTGCATTTGTGTTTTAGGCATGAGTTCAGGCAACAGAGCTCTTCTTTGATAACATTTTAAAAGTTGCACTCCTAAGTTTTGTTTGAAGGTAAATAAATAAAAAGAAAAAAGGGCATGCTTAATGAAATATTATTTCCCTTCCTCTCCCTTTTAAAACATCTGCAAGAAGCACCAAAACAAAAAGGTAACGAGTGGAGAAGTTTCAATTATTTTTTTTTTTCCAAAGGACACGATTAAATGTTTCCGGCCCGGTAAAGTGTTCATTTCAGGGAGAAAGAGAGGGAGGGAAAAAAAAAAAAAGGAGGCGGAGAGAAAAAGAAAAAAAAAACCCACAAAGCTTGGGGAGGGGATGAAGTAGCAAGGCCTCAGCAATTCTTTCAATTCCAGTGCACACCCAATAGTGTGTCGGGAAGAATGCACACTGGTCAGGATTTGTGGGAGAATTGTCCCGCCACAAAGGAGGGAGAGTTACGCTTGTTATAGTCCAATAAGCCATGCCAGTCAAACAAGTACCCACACTAGGGACAAAAGGGAAGCAAGAGATTCTCACACAAAAGAAAACAAGTAAGCCCATCTTTTAGTTGTGCATCAGCCTCCAGGTTTTCTGCTGCACATAAATAAAAATGAAGGGGAGGGAGGGAAGGAGGTTTGTGTGTGTGTGTGTGTGTGTGTGGTTGTGTGCGTGTGTATGCATGGGGGGAAATAAACAGCTTCTGGGGGGCTGAAAAAATCACACCGGAGTGAATTTGGGGAGGATTGGGACAGGAAAGGCAGCGGTGTTGAGCAGAGCGTGCTCTTTGTGCATGAAAAGGTGGGCAGAGTGCGAGGGGAGTGAGAGGCAGACAGTGAGGCGCAAGTTGTTGGGGTTGGCTTGTTTACTACGACAGAAATCAAATGTAGTGAGAGGGAAGGTGGGAAGGCATGAGGGGACAAAGAGCACCTGCATCCCACCTCCCCGCAAAACATACTTGGTGGCAGCAAGGGCCCTGCCATTTTGGAAGAGTGAATATTCATTACCGACAAGTTACATCTAACACTTACACATGGCTAAAAACCCTGGGAGGTATATTCCAGTTCATTAAACGATGGTGGAAGGGGACAGTGTACTTTCCGTCGTGATCAGCAGAGGCCGAAGGGGCAGTGCCACAGAACGGACAGGCTTCATCACGTTCCTAATGTATTTGCTCAGTTGTACGCTTGTGCCCGATCTCAACAGTTTGATCAAGGTTAGATGCTGAGTTTAAAATAGATCCTAATATGTCTGCCTGCCTTTCATCACAGCTTGCACGCGTGCTAGCGGCTCGGCTAGCGGTTTGCGAAAATATAGACGTGAATAATTAAGTGTTTTTCCTTTACTGGCACGTTACAGGAATAATGGTATATCTAAACAAATGTGTGTCATCCCCCCTTCTCAGCAATTAAAACAATTACAGCATAATTAGGCCTATTTCAAAGTTTTCTTAAGTAATTTGACATGCCAACCATTTACATTTCAGGTTTTTATTGGCTGAAAAGTCAGTCGTGAAACGCAAACACACCTGTCAGCAATTAAAAAGGAAGAAATAGAGAACTGTTCAGGAAATAATATCTGTGCTAATTAAAAACACTAGTTAAAAGCTTCCTGTTTGTTTCTCCAGCTGCCCCAAGGACTGACCTTCCCCCCAACCCATTTTTTCATATGTTGCTAACAGGGTTCCCCCATCTCTCACTTGCAATGCGTGCAACTAAGTCACATGGGCGTAGATGACAGTCATTTTGTGTGTCAGAGTGTTTAGGAAAGAGACAGATGCTTATGCCTCTACTTTTGATAAGATGTTCTGACATCAATATTGGTTCTTCATTGACAGCAGGAGAAATAAATCTGGTTTCCTTTATCACTGCAAGGTGTTTCATGTATGCATTCGGTTTAGCATGTCCTGAGTATGTTTAAATAGATGCATTTCCCAATTGCCTTCGCCAAGTGATGACATCGTATGGCATTTGCAGCCTTCCTCACAACTCCAAGACATTCATCTCTCTGCCTGCGTAAACTTGCCCTGACAGCTTCAGCCAAAAGCTACCGTGTTGTTGGTAAAGGAGTAAACTACTCACCCATCTTATTTCTTCAACATTTTCAACCTTTGGCAGCATCGTGCTTGAGGGAAGGGTCCTGGACTGCAAAATTGCCTCTAGATCTTCTTCTGCAAGACCACTGGAGACAGAGTTTATCCTAACACACTTCTCAGCGTGGCCGAAGTCAAACTCTTCAAGGGTTTTCATGACTGTCAGCCTTGCTTCTCCCTACAAAATGTATGTAAGTAAAGGCACAAGGGAAGGAAAAGAAAGCTTATTTTTCTATTGACTGGAAACAGCACTGAGCAGAAAACTTGTTGAAATGATAAAAAAGCTAGACAGCCAGTATATTGGTGTCCAAAAAATGTCTGTCACTCCTGGTCATCACCAGCACCTCGCAGTTTTACCTTCCTCCTCACTTTATCACTGGTAAATAAAGCGCTCAGGTTTTATGTCAAAGTGCTTGTACACCATCACTTGTAGAAAACATGACTTTTGTGCCCGCTATTGTTGAACATGTCTAACTATCACAAACCTTTATACTAACCGTCCGCCCTCACAAAACTGGCATGTTAGTGAATTTGCATAAACGAATTAATTTTTTGTAAATAATGTCCAGGCTAAATATTTTAGCCTGTGCTAAAATAGCATGGGTGTCAGAAAGCACTGATACACATGTACTACTCTGGTTTCGCTATATAAATCTTCCTTTTGTCCACGTACCCAAAGTGCATTAAAGCCCATAGCGGAGTTGATGACATACATGTGAAAACACCACCAAAATAACTTGCAGTTTTTCTCTTGAACCACGTAAAAAGCTATTCTCCTGCTGGCATGAAACAATATCTCTGAAGACATGCACTTCCCATGGCCATTCACTACTTTTGTGAATGTAAATTCACACATCTGTTCAATATTTGATTTGCATGAAGGGTACTTGCATGCTTTTTTGACACGAAAGGCGTTTCTTGGCCCAGAGAAGAAGGAGGGGAGGGAGACGAAGGATGCTGGGCTCCTGCTTCCTGCCAACTGCAGTTTCAACCCCAAATTCCTTCCAGTCTCCAACAGCCCCTAACAAATCCACGTTGTCAAAATGAACACTTATCAAAAGTCATTTCATTCGCGAAGAGTTTTGATGGGGTTAATAAAACTTTAAAAGCTCCTGACTTGTGGAGGTGCAGGAACGACTTTAATGATACGCAGCCACTGAATAGAGATGCTTTTCAAGCAAGCAGGCCAACTCAAGGGGCAAGAAAAAGAAAAAAATCATCAAAGTTAATATCCAGGCTAATACCAATCAGCAAGACAGCATATGACAGTAGATTTAAACCAGACGGATGCAAATCTCTGCTGGCGAGAGGGGCAGAGGCGGTTTCCCAATGTGGTCCGAGTTAAACAGTGTGAGAGAACAGTAGCTTACAGTTGTCAGGTCCGATCAGAACAGGGTCTCCCAGGACAGTTTAAGACAGCTCTGCAGTGTACTGATTTACAGGACTGGGATCCCCAATAATTAGGGTAAGTTTAGAGAAAAGCAAGTGATGGCTCTAACTGGTTAAAAGTAAGGAATAATGAAGCAGAAAGTTAATGAAATCTGAAGCAAACAACCTTCAGCTTGGGGCTACTAGCTGTGCTTCTCCGAAGGTTGGGAGCATATGCCTGTTAAACGGACAGACGGGAACAAGGCGCACTTGTACGCATCCTTCTACTGTGATCAAGGGGCACGTTCAGAGGTAATCTCTGGAAAATACAACCCAAAACGTTCGAGCTGCTGTGAATGGACTCTGACTGGGGCCATTAGGAAAGCTGCACAGAGATGCATGCAGTTTGCTACAAACATGTCCAGCTGGAAGGCAGCTCCAGTGCACAGCCGTCTGAAATGGTTCTTCCGAATTAGGTAAACCCCCAACCATATGATGCCAATACTGGGTTATACAAATACTTTGTGTTTTCCTTCTCCGGCCAGGGGTAATGGGTTTCTAGGACTGGGATGAAAGTTTCTGGGTATGATGCAGAAGGGCAGCTCAAAAACACACTCCAAGTCAATTTATGCTTTTTAATTAAAGTCAGATTATCACCGTTTCAGCACACACTGATCCAATTTGCAAAAGAAAGATCTCCCCCAAATTATCCACTAAGGCAGCATCCAATTCCAACTGAAGGCACATCTCTAGCAAACTTACAGCCTAATTCATTATGATTTTTTTTTCAGATTATAATAATGAGCACTAGACCATCTCATTAGCTGTTTTCCTCCTCAGGCTGCAAACTCCCTTCCCAAAAAAGACAGATCGTGTCTTTCTAGGTATATTTCCATACAAAACACTTATTAACAGGCTGTTGCTGTTATCAATTTACATAAACTAAATGTGCAGCCCTCTGGTACGTATCCCAAAAATAACCAACAACTTCACTGAATTTATACCAACCAACAAACATGGGGAGGGGGTTGTTGGTTTTTTTTTTCCCATATTTTAATAGAAAATATGTTGCTATGTTAGTTAACACACCCATGCCATCTGTTGGGTTGAGAATTGATGCATTTCCTTAGAATCGCTACAGTTTAGATCTCTCTCTGCCTAGATATCCCAGGAATGGAAACATTTCCCTTCCATGATAAAATACTTCTAGCCACTACAGTTTCCACATCAGGATTTAATATATGGTTTTAGTTGTGGGATGAACTGAGAGGACCTGGTTGCCAAGTTAAGTGTTCGTGAGGGGTTTGACTCGATGCCTACCCTTCCCATAACAGAGAAAATCTCACTGATACTGGTGGGGTATATCAGGTCTCCACCCAAGCTTCCAACAAAATATTTCAGGAGTAAAAAAAAAAAAAGAAAAGTAATAAAACCTCTGACTAAATGTTCTGAATACATGAGGGGAAGGAAGAGTCCTTTCTGCCTCATTCTGCAATGAGACCTAGATGCTATTTTTACTGTGGGATCTATGTGAAAATTTAAAATTTTAACCTAGATAAAGTACTTCCACATTGAAATAGTAGAGGAAAACAGTAGTCTTTGATCAAGTAAGGACTTTATATCAGTAGATTAAAGAATAAATAAGTTTCTTTTTGTAATGTCCCTGCCAAGAACGGCCAAACTAGAATTTTTAAGGAAAGGTGAAAAAACCCCAATTTATCCTGTTCTTGACACGAGAACTACATCGGAAAATGCTCTGTCATGACTGAATGGCTGATAAAGAAATAAATCTGATTGTTAAATAAACAATCCCATCCCCAGGTAGCTTGGGATAGTGATATCCCCACTGGGTCCCACGTGGTTTGGGTCCTTTATCAAACTGAACGAGAGAAAGACAACAGAGACATTCTGTGGTAAACAGTGATGTTGTTAAAATATGCTAAACTTGCAACTCGTGCTGGGGAAACCACTGGAAAAAAAAGGTTGGTCAGAGTGGCTACTTTGACATCCCTTCATTACCACACGCTGCTATGCCAACCGGAGAAGATAAAGGTTTCAGTGATGCAGCATCGCCGACAAACCCACTGCCGCCCAGACACACAGACACTGAAATTAAAGACAGAAATCCATGTGTTGTTGGATGGACTGGCACCCATTAAATCTAATAACTAAGCAACCTCACAGGTTCCTAGCTCTGAATTATCGAATCTGCAAAGAAAACAACATCCGTCCACTTTTACACTCCAGTGGAAGAGGTGGTCCCTCGCGGCAGGGCTGCGCAGTCTTGCCATCTGGAGAATAAATCGAGTGTGAAGTACAGTATAGTTTGGGACCAAGCTCCGTGGCGGCAGCCCAGCAGTTAGTTCATTAGTCCCAAACTTGCAGGGATTAGTGCGGTATCAGCTCTACTGTCGGATGGGATCAGGCAGGCAGAGCAGAGCGAGATTGGGGAAGGGGGTGGTGGCGAAGAAGGAACTCCTCGGGTTTGTTTATAAAACTACAAGCTATAAGGGCACCTAAATGGGAAGCAGTACCACTGTAGTCTCCTACCAGCTGAATCAGTACCTTTCCTCCTCATATTCCACCTGCCCCCCC
>VXBZ01005971.1:72438-143063 GCA_013399135.1 Heliornis fulica
TGTTGGCCCCAGCCCAACAATCCAGCCTGTCCAGATCCCTCTGCAGGGCCTTCCTACCCTCCAGCAGATCGACACTCCCACCCAATTTGGTGTCATCTGCAAACTTACTGAGGGTGCATTCAATCCCCTCATCCAGATCATCTATGAAGATTGAACAGAACTGGTCCCAACACTGAGCCCTGGGGAACACCACTGGTGACCGGTTGCCAGCTGGATTTGGCTCCATTCACCACCACTCTCTGGGCTCGGCCATCCAGCCAGTTTTTAACCCAGCGCAGAGTGCACTTGTCCAAGCCGTGAGCAGCAGCTTCTGCAGGAGAATGCTGTGGGAGACGGTGTCAAAGGCCTTGCTGAAGTCCAAGTAGACAACATCCACAGCCTTCCCCTCATCCACTAAACGGGTCACCTTGTCATAGAAGGAGACCAGGTTAGTGAAGCAGGACCTGCCCTTCATGAACCCGTGCTGGCTGAGCCTGATCCCCTGGTTGTCCTGCCCTGCCGCATGATGGCACTCAGGATGATCTGTTCCATGAGCTTCCCTGTCACCGAGGTCAGGCTGACAGGCCTGTAGTTTCCCGGATCCTCCTTCCGATGTATAAGTAACAAGTCACTTGTCCCTCTTGAACTCACTGCACTACTCCAACATCTGAGGGTGATGTACTAGGTACAACAGAGCCAGAAATGCATTGTAAAATGTGTCTCTTATCAAAGTGTCTTTCTTTTTTAGTTCCTGATTTGTTCTATCACCTTCCCCGGAGACACAGAATCACAGGATGGTTGAGGTTGGAAGTGACCTCTGGAGTTCATCTAGTCTGACCCACTTGCTCAAGCAGGGCCACCTAAAGCTGATTGCCCAGGCCTGTGTCCAGATGGCTTCTGAATGTGTCCAAGGATCGAAACTCCACAATCTCTCTCGGAGCCAACTGTGTTGGCCACCCTCACAGTTGAAAAGAGTTTCCTGATGTTCAGAGGGAACCTCCTGTGTGTCGGGTTGTGCCCGTTGCCTCTAGTCCTGTCAATGGGCGCCGATGAGAAGAGCCTGGCTGTGTCCTCTTTGTACCCTCCCTTCAGATATTTACGCACATCAGGGAGATCCCCCTGAGCCTTATCTTCTCCAGCCTGAGCAGTCCCGGCTCTTTCAGCAATGCTCTAGTCTGTCCATTATTCTTGTGGACACTTGCTGGATCGTCTCCAGTATATCTGTGCCTCTCTTCTGCTGGGACCTCTGGCATTCTCTTCCAAATGATTTATAAAGTTTAAAAGTCATCTCTGCTATTTGTCAGAAGTCTTTGAGCATATTAAAACTGTCTACTTATTTTTAATTTTCTTGAAAAATGTTAAGGTCCATTTAAAAAAGCACCACAACCAAATAAAAAGTACTCTGCACCACTCCAGTTTATTATTAGTATTAATCTGAAAAAAGTTCCTATGTCCCTTCATGGTCTCAGCATCACCTTTTCCAATACAATTCTTGTTTCCAACTGAGTGATTTGATCTTTGCTTTAAGATAATTTTTCATCTGTTGCTTATTTGGCTTTATTTCTTCTTGACCAGGTTTCACAGCTTCAGATTCTCTGTTGGCAGTTTCTTGGCCAGTTTTTCTTTCCTGGTGACCAGATATAATCTCTGCCAGTATGGAAGCTAAGTCCTCTATTGCTGGCCAAGCAAGAATCAATCACGCTGAATCCTACTAATATAAATCTACGCTTAACAGAAATCCTCTTGGGAATTATCATCCACCCTCACATAAACTTTGTCACATCTTATGAATGCTTATGAATATTAATTCTTCTATGCACATCCATGCATGCTTATTAATAAGCGACTATTGGGATAATTAAAATAGTAAGAGAAGACCAGCAAAATGGCTTCGATCTAACAGCTATATAAATACATATCTATTTAAGAAAGCTGCCTCTGCCTGTGTTTCTTAGGACAGGTTGCTGTGCAACTCCATACGCATGTGGACCTACTTTCCATCTATTCTGGTTTCACATCTGTATTGCAGAATCGTTGTAGAGCCACAGGCAGGTTGAACCCCATTGTCCTCTAGACCATTCAGGCTTAGCACAAACGCACGATCTAGCAACGAGAGCTTTCACTCAGCCAATTCTGCGTGCCCAAAAGTTCAGCACAGCTTTTTCATCCTGAACAAAGGGGAAGCAAGGGGGATAGCCTAATATTTTATCCTCTGATTTGCCTACGTAGTCTTTGTCCACCAGCGGTTTGCAGCATTAAAGGCAAACGTCTTGCACGCAATAGCTTTCAAAAAGCCTTCTCCCCATACGCAGAGCAACGACGAGTTAAGAGTCACCGCTTGCTCTTATCCTAATCTGTTTTTCAAATGAAGATGCCTTTTCTCTCATCTATACCAGTCATTCTGCTCCCTCTCTCTGTCTCTTCCCATGCTGGGGCATGCTCTCTGGGCTGTGTACGGGAGAGAATTCTGAAAATTTCTTCTTCTGCTGTCCTGCCTCCCAAGGTTCACCTCCGCCCTTCGAGCTCTGCTTCCACTTTGTCACTGGTCCCAAGCAAACAAGTTATTGAAATGTTTTTGTTTGTTTTTTTTGCTGTTTCCCTCCCTCGCCTTCAGTTGATGTTTGTAAAGCATTTAACACTACACCAGGCGGGTTAATTTACTGCACTGGTAAAACAGGCTATTTGGAGTGTCTTGCAACACTGACATGTTTTCAGCTTGAAAATCAGATGTCTCCATCCCAAAGGAAAGAATCCTTGCCAAAGCTTTGTTTATATCGATGCCAGGTGCAATCTGGCCCAACAGTGGTAATGACATACGAACACTAAACAGTTTGTAAAAAGCATGCTTCAAAATGAAATCCGAATCCTATATAGAGAGACCCAGGTAAGAGTCTCTGCCTGGTGTAGGTAAGTATTTCTTTGTAGAAACATTAATTTGGCTTCTGGGCTCCCTTTAGTGTTATTAGTGGCTTCTGATTTCAATTTTTTCATTACAGATTGTTTTTCTTTTGCTTCTGGCGGAGTTTTCAAAACCACAGGTTTATTGTGTAGAAATATTTTAACAAAAATCACTGTAATTACTGTATTTAATACTTTATTTTGTACATGGATTTTGCATGCATCATTAACAAAAGAAACCTTTCCTGTTTTTGCCTCTGGAGAGAGAGCGACCTTGATTTGGTGGAAATTAGAAATACTGAGATTCAGTGCGTACCCAGCACCTCCTGAAAGGAAATTGCCAGAACTGAATTGCATCCTCCTCTTTTTAGGCGAGTTCAAAATGGGCTTTTCACCTGAGGAGATTTTTTTTTTTGTTACTACTGGCTACACAGAGCAGGGGACAAAAAAAAAAAAAANTAAATCTATATGAGAGTCCTGACATTTAGACGAAGCAACTCCCTGCCATAATGGGAAAGCATCAGAAACCCTGGTAGGCTGCAAGTTGCATATGCTTGTCTGAGCTCTGTGATGGTCACATCCTCAGCACGGCTTTGCAAACTTACAGTCAGATACAAGTGTAGAAGGCAATGGTGGGTTGACACACCGAGGGTTTTCTTTTACGATTTTTCCCAGATTTTTTTGCAAACCTGTAATAAACTGACACTCCCATTAAATCAGCATCCATTTGCATAAAGAGTTGACCCTTAAAAATAAATGGCATTTATGCAGGAATCAGATTCTCTCTTCTGAGTAGGAACACTAAAGCTAAACCCCCATTGCCTCTGTTGAGCATATGAGAAGGTGCTCGGTGTGATCTGCGTGTCATACAGGCGTAGAGCAAATCATTTGCCCAAACAAAAGATGGGAGAACAACAGCAATAAGAGACTATTTGACAAAAAGCTATTCATGTGTGCAACCCATTACCTCACCGCATACCTAAGTGTGAGCCAGTGGCTTTGGGTTTTGTCTTAAGGAGAAATCCGAGGGAAATTTTCAGGATGCCTTTCCCATGCGTTTGAAGTAGGATCATGAGATCAGTATGCCTTTAAAATGAAAAGTAAACCACTTAATACTTCTGCTCAAACTTCAGAAATCATGATTCTTGAATCGGTGCCTCAGCAGAAAAGGAGAGACTCAGATTTGCAGATGGCAAGTTGCTTGCTGCAATCTGAAAGGGTCTATACTATAATGGCAAAAAATATGACTATATACACTTTCTTCCTCTGTCCATCTGCCACTGTTATAGTCTAGTGTGGGGGTGATCTTGTTTAAATTTGGACTGTTTGCAGGCTGATTTCTCATTGCTGCAATCATTAGGTTTGTCACAAAAGTGTAAATAGATTTTTTAAAAAAAAAAACCAACTGCTGCCTCAGTACTGTGTGACTTAAATAGTGAAATCATTGCAATAGACTCCCACCGAAGAAATCTACATACATCTGTTGCTGGTTTGCATGCTATCTCATCCAGTGACTGCCTATGTACATCTACATGTGGAGGGTTTGGAAATCTTTACAAGTGCTTGTAAGTATTTTCAGAAATGGAAGATGCAGAATAATGATAACGACCAAACAGACCAAGAATAAAAGAAGAGAAATATCTCAATAATAGAACATGAGTAATGCAAATGGATATTTAATTTATTAATATTTAAAGGTCCTAGGAGGAGTCATCTTTTACTCACTTATTATTCACCTTCATCCAGAAAAAATATACACTAGCTTGCCACAGTTTTCTCCGCACTCATTTTATAAGAGAAAATATCAGTGGATAGAAGCATGGGTATATCAAGACTCAGAAGCACTGAAAAGCTGTCAGGAACCATGACTGCAAACATCACATCATTCCCCTTTCCCCTTGCTCAAGATTTGCCAAGATTGGTACATATGGAAGGGTTATTATTTACTTTTGCACAGGGATTGGATTTAGCTAGAAGAAGCTCTTGTACCTTTTGCCATCAGACCCTCATCCCTTCAGGAACCATTTGGTGAAACTGCCTTCTGTACTGGTGGTCCTCTTGGAGGACCTCCACTGCTCTGCCCCAGCTCCCCTGTCTCCCCCAGCCCCGGCTGGTCCCCTGAGCTATCCTCATGTCTTTGGGCTCCCAGCAGCACTGATGCACTAAGGGCTTGTCCCCATGTCTCTGCAGAGTCACCCCCCAGAAGGCAAGCCGGTGGTTGCAGGGGATAGGAGCAGCTGGTTAAAGCTGCCAGCTCTGCCAGGCTGACGGCAAAGGAATTGCAGCGGATAATAGAAATTGGCTGCTTAACGTGTTACGTTTTTAAATGGCCTGTAATGTTACAGGATGGGTACTGTGGTTTTAGGGCCTGTAGATTATTGGTTCAGGGGCTGTAAAATTTAATATCTGAAAGCAGACTTCTTAAAGGTTTGCTTTGAATAGCTTGTTCTGTTAAAATTAGGAAGTGCCCAACTAAATTTATTAAACAATGTTGATTCCCCTCTCATTTGCATGGCAGAAGGAGTGTCGGTGTACAAGCTGGAAACTCAAGCCCATCAGGCCAATAAAAATTTTGGATCCGTGCTTCATGCAAGCTGGAAGAAATAAAGGCAGCTGCCAATAAGGTTTCACCCTACTTTTAGTCCAATGGCAACTCTGCTGGTGAAGGGAGAAGAGGAGTTTGGTCCATTGCTTGGCAGAACCTTGCAAGGTACCTACCTGTGTGTAAGTCATCTGCCCCGTCTAAATACCAACAAAGTCTAATCACTTTCTGGGTGTGTTGTGTCACACCACCCCCCCCTCCTTATATATTTTGGTTGTTTTTTTTTTCTTCTTTTTCCTGTAAAATTTAAAAGGAACTTTGATTTTGTTGTAGCTTCCATTCATTGTTGCAATGTTATTGATAGAATACAGTGCACATGTTGTTCTGAAGTCATTGAAAACAGCGTTAAAGGGCACTGAAGAGTACTATTTGCTGTGGATCATAAAATCTATAAACATGAATGTATTTCTGTAACTGAAGAAAATGAATAGGCAGAAGACATACTGTTACATGGTTCTGAAATTAGGATCTTTGCCCAAAGCTGATGTAAAAAAATACATGCTTTTTAAGCTACGCAAGATTTAAACTATCTAGCAGATTTTTGTCACTCACTCCATGTCAAGTGGATACAGACTGCCATGATTTTGATAAGGAGGCTTTTCACATTCGCTTCTACCAGTAGTAACCCAAGAAGCGGAGGGGGGTGAAGAACAAGGGTCATATTTATAATCTGGAATGCTGCAAAAAGCATCTCTTCAAGTTTTCAGCTGAACTGAGATATTTATCTTAACAAGATCTAATTAGACCTAATTTCCATAGCATATAAATTATTTTCCTCATTAGAGTAGCTAATGCCATGTTCAGATATCAAGGCAATCAAGCTTGCGATTTCTGGAAAAACTGGTTAGAAGGCTTAGTATTAAGTGTGTTTCCAACTGTGAAATTTATCCTTCCGAGCAATGCCTCCCAGTTTACTCACTTTGTTCCAGGATTCTCTGCAGCATATGGCCACTGGAACCCATTAAATAACAAGAAGTAAGACAAAGTCAGCGATGAGTCAAAAATAGCTGCACTAGTGAATCGCCTTTCAAAATTCTGTCTCTAACAAGAAAAATAATGAAGAATAAGACATGCAATTAGAAGAAATTAAGGTCAATTTTCAAGCCGAGTTGCCTACGTGGTGGTTTCAAAATTCATGTTGGGCACCTCAAATAAAAGCAGTCTGATTGAGCACCTGCAGCTCTTGGCAACGCACTTGCGCATATAAGGCAGCCAGGCAATTCTTGTACACAAAGTCTCTGCCTCTTGGGTTTTATTCTCCCCATTCCCTAAAACTCCTAAAACTCCAGGTCCTAATTGCTAGGTTTGACATGCTCCTTTCTCCTCCTAAGGAAGATACTCGGTGTTTCCAGTGCGTGGACATATGTGTGCCATACACTTGTTGGATAAGTCCCATTTGCTCAGCAGGAGAGCAAAGGCACATTTTTTTTAGTACAGGAGCTTGTCACAATATATTTGGCCAAACATATTGTCACAATATATTTGGATCCCTTGCATCCAGCCTGAGTCATCTAAAAATTAGGTGACTCTGTTTTTTTTTTTTTATTTCTCTAGGATCTCTTTACAGGTAATGAGAGGTTGGTAGAGCTGGAAGGAGATTTTTCTTCCCTACCCTACCTGCCTAAGGCCTTAGCGATGGTTTGTCCTTTGGAGGCACCCAGCTCCTTCAGCTTGAATACGCAGGGAGGCTTGACAGCCTGTTGAGGCAAAGCACCTTCTTTCTTGAGAGATGCAACAGGCAAGGTCAGCCACACCTCAGTGTTTTTGGGGCTGGTGGCTCCTATCCCAGATGAGACATGTTAATGTTTTGCTAATATGAAAGGTTTAACTATAACACTTGCTGCTATAAGAATATCGTCCTAACAGTGGGTCTTCAGGATGGCCTCAGCGTATGGCTGTACCGACACGTCACAGAATTACAGAATCATAGAATAACAAGGTTGGAAAAGACCTTTCAGATCATCCAGTCCAACTGTACCTGTCCTTTCCTAAACCATATCCCCAAGCACCTCATCTACCTGTCTGTTAAATACACCCAGGGATGGTGACTCAACCACCTGAGCTCCCTGAGCCTGTTCCACATCCCAACAACTCTTTCAGTGAGGAACTTCCTCCAGACATCTAATCTGAACCTGCCCTGGTGCAGTTTGAGGCCATTTCCCCTTGTCCTGTCACCTGTCACTTGGGATGCGTCGCATGGGAGCATCTCCCTGGGAGCGGGGAGGTGATTTAGTTCAGAGCTCTACCTTATCCAAACACTAGCCAGTTACTTTCATCTCCTCTCACTTAAAACACAGCCAGTGCTGTGAATGGGTGCACCTCAAATGACATAATGATTTTGATTACAATTACGATTATGATTACGATTATGATTATTACATTATTATTATTTGGTTACTTTTGTATCCAAATCCCTTCATTTGCAAGTAAGAAGATGCTTCATCTGTCCATCCAAATAGTACATACAGGCAAAACATCCCAGGAAATAAACAACCATGCTCTTCTGACCTGTGTTAGGAACAACAAAAAGTTATCTGGAGTCCACAGACTGTACACACCGTGTCTGTCCCTTTATACTGCTACGTATCTATGGAGTTAACGGGTGTATTCAGGTAAAATGCAGATCGAAGTCTGGCCACACAACTCCTAATTGATTTTAAAATATATGGATGGTAACTGTGCCAGAAGACAATTTAGTTTGCTCTCTTTCATTCTGAGCTGAAGTTGTTTGGTTTTCTTAAAAGAAATAAAACTGATAATTGTCACTACAGTAAGTAAATATGTCTGAATACATGCGGAAAGCAGATCTATTGGGTAAGAAGGTTACAGAATCTCATTTTGTGGTCCATCTGCTCCCTTTTTTGCTTCCCAAGCCAACAGACACTAATCTGGGATGAAGAAACTGACAGGACATGGGGGAGGAGTAGACGGTCACAATTCCGACTCGTTTCAGCTTTTTGATATATGCTTTCATGCCATTGTGATATAATAGAAGGAAAATAATGCAGTGGAGTCAGGAGGACAATTCAAACAATTACATATAGCAACTGTATTTTACAGTTCAAGACTTACTCATCATTTCAGTGCAATTTATATATTCTACCTCTAAGACCCAAACACTCAAAATTAGTGTTTGAGGAGGAAAAGGTGCATTGCTAAGCAGATCAGAAAGCTGAAAAAATCAGTAAAATAATCAGATAGATCTAAGGAAAGTGCCCAGGGTACTCCTGCTGGAATTGTTTTTTGTGTTATAATTTGCATCTGTGCCGACGGTTTTGAAGAGTATGTGAACATCA
This sequence comes from Heliornis fulica, assembly GCA_013399135.1. Lineage (NCBI taxonomy): Eukaryota > Metazoa > Chordata > Aves > Gruiformes > Heliornithidae > Heliornis > Heliornis fulica. The sequence goes on from VXBZ01005971.1 coordinate 81,214, forward strand.
CCCCAATAAAAATTTTCTAAAGAACCTGATATAAAAAAAAAAAATCAAAAGTGGTGCAAGAGGATGAGAACTAAATACAGAAGAGTTAAGGATAAAACCAAAATTCAAAACCACGGACCGTTAGAGAGAAAGACAAAGCAGAAGCAGCAGTGTGGCTAGCCAGGGATGGCAAATGAGAAAGGGATGTGCTGTGTGACAGGGCAGTAGTGAAAAATCAGCTGATGGAGCTGTATCATGTCACCTCTGTCTCTGTGTGCGTCTGCAACAACAATACTGTCAGACTTTAGTTATTTTTAATTCCGGTCACTTTGTCATCAGAAAGACATAATAAATAGAAATATATTCACACAGAAGCAAGAAGGAACATGGTGAAAAAAAAGAGGTGAAAATAGACAAATACATATTTTTTTGTCTTAACTGTGATTAAGCCCATGGCATGTACAAATGGTTTAAGCACATTAACACTCCACTGAAAGTGGTAAGGTTTTGGACACAGTAAAAGAGACACGTCACTAGCATTCTGTGCAAGAACGATGAAGAAGTTACAAAATAATAAAGCTGTACTCAGTGGGCAAGTGTGTCTCATAATTGAAGTGTTTAATCTGAGATTTTAAAATCATTTTGACCAGACGATGTAAAGCCATGGACTTCTCATGTGTTCCTTCTCATCCTCTGTCCACCCTCAGTGCTCCAAAGCTATGGTTCCCAGTTGTTTCTTGGATGCGGTCGCTCTCCCTTTCATGAAGGCACACAAAGATTCATTTGGCTTAACTTTGACCTTTTGTTGCCCACTGCAAAACCCCTGAAGTGACTCAATGGCTTCCAAGACACTGCAGCACAAGTCAAGCACACCAAACAGTATCACAGCTCTGCTGATCACAGATTCACAGAAGGTTGAGAGTTGGAAGGGACCATGAAAGATCATCTAGTCCAACCTCCCTGCCTGAGCAGGATCACCTAGACTAAATCACACAGGAACAAGTCCAGATTGGTCTTGAACGTCTCCAGAGAAGGAGATGCCACAACCTCTCTGGGCAGCCTGTGCCAGTGCTCCACCACCCTCACAATGAAATAATTTTGCCTTACATTCACATGGAACTTTCTATGCTCAATCTTGGACCTGCTGCCCCTTGTTCCATCACTGGACATCACTGAGAAGAGCCTGGCTCTGTCCATACATACTACATATTTATAAACATTAATGAGGTCACCCCTCAGTCTTGTTGTCTCCAAGATGAAGAGACCCAGCTTCCTCAGCCTTTCCTCTTATGGAAGGTGTTCCACTCTCTTCATCATCTTGGTGTTCCTGTGCTGGACTCTTTCAAGGAGTTCTATGTCCTTCTTGAACTGTACACAATGTTCCAGATGCGGTCTCACTAGGGCAGATTAGAGGGGGAGGACCTTTCTTGACCTAAAAACCACCCACCTTCTAATACACCCCAGGATGCCATTGGCCTTCTTGGACACAAGGACACATTGCTGGCTCGAGGTCATCCTGCTGTCCAGGAGATCACCAGTGTCAGGGCTGAGCTGGCTGCCCCAGTCAAACAAGATGGGGACTGTGTGCAGACAGTGGTATTCTCAGGTAACACCAGCATTTGATCAGGGCACTGATAGTGCTTGAGTGGCCTGTGAAAGCAGCTGCCATGCAGGAGCAACCAGGGGCAGCTCAAGATGTTGTGTGCACAGGCTGTATAGGTACTTTAGGACACTGGAGCAGTAGACAGCCAAGGGAAAGCTATGAGCTAAGCCTATGAAATGGTCAAGGGCAATGACAGAAATTCAAGGTCAGCACTACAGGGAGCTTGTCTGCATCCAGACAAGGATGTAGACAGAACTGCAAATGCAACAGAAGGTTCCCTGAGGAAATGATCAAGCTTTGACTGAGGGTAGCTCAGTTCTTGCCAGAAGCAACTAATAAACCATACTGTAGATGGAGATGACTGGAGGGACACCTCACTGAAATACTGGTTTTTCAAGAAGTCCAGAAATTGGCTTGACTTCCATGTCCCTTAGTGTGAAACCAATGTTTGGAGACCTTTCATTGCCTACTTTTTCTGGGCACACTGAGAAGTACTGGGCAAAAGGTAACTTTTTGGCAGCTCTGAGCTCTCACACACACATACACACACCTACAGAGCTGTCTCAGACTTGCAGACTCCTAAACTGCTCTGACCCTGGCACAGGGTCTAAACCTTCCAGGGTCTGAGGCCTTTCTCCTTGCTGGTTTGTCCTAGATTAATGGTCATGGATCACATGGTATTGATTTTGTGACAGGCAAGTATTTCAGACAGCAAAGCCCACACATAATTACAGATCATCCTCTGAACTTTATCTAATGCATCAAGATTTATAAAAATCAAACCTGAACTTGAGATAGCAATAGGGAGTCCCAGCACAGCAAGCTTTTCCAGAGGAACCTGTGCAGATCTCTGCTTTCATGGTTTAACGCACCATGGGCACAGTGTGCAATCACGGAGTACGGATACACTCGGCGCCAGCGAAGATGTGCATTCATCAGCCTGGCAGAATGTGGATCCAAGTCACATCCTCTGATCTGTGTGGTGCCTTCAAATGGCCAGCGGTCACCAAAAAGTGAGTCTAAGCTCTCTCTTCTCACACTCCTGTACTTTGGAAGCTGGTTTGGATCCATTTGTCTTCTGCTGAAGCTGTCAAAAATTCCACATTCCCAGGAGTATGAAGAAACCGCCCCCTTTCACCTACTCTGGATCAGGGATCCCTGGGACAAGAGGCAACATCTTTGTGTTTAATAGTTCCCGAGTGGGTTCTTTCAGGAATATACTCTGTTGCTTTTTGGACTGAAGTTCATTTCACCACTATCAGGAGGAAAAAGAGCCCAACTATTCATTATGTGAAACAGAGATGGGTTTTTATTTGCTTGGAATGTGCCACTTGATAATTTTTCTTGTTTGAAACATCTTGGCATCTGCAGCCAAGACCAGACAACTCAAGGACACAGCCAGTCCTACAGGCTCTAGAGAAAGCCTGGGAACAAAACCAGGCATGCAGTGGTGAGAGAAGACTCAGCAGAGTGGATGTGCAAAATCAGACTTGGCAGAGAAGGCACCATGGCTGTGAAGCACAGCCAGGCTTCTGTGGGTGTCTCAGTGGAAAAGTTAAGGGCCTTTGTCCTGGACATGATTAACAGAGGTCATCACTTTCTCCTCCTCAATGTCCCATGTCCAGCCTTTAGATCCCACTCCTTGATGCAGCTGGAAAGCCCAGTGCAAGTAAGGACTGGTGTAACAGCCCATGTGTCCATCACCTGTGGGATGTGAGGACCAAGAGTTTTGTGGGCTTTCACTTTTCAGCCCTGAATGTTCGATAGTGCAGCAGAGAGATCTGAGCAATAACCAGCTTCCAGCAGGCCATGGCAGATTGTTTGGTCCTCCTTTGCAAGGGGTTTGATCAGCCATGAATGTGGTCCTTCTCACCCTGGTGCCTTCACTTTGCTGTTGCTGGACCTCCTGCCCTTGGACCTCCTGCTCTTGTCCTATCCTGCAGAACAGACACTGGAGTCCTCCATAAGCCCAGCCCCACCTGAAGCCTCTCCCTCTGCATGGTCTGGTTGGCACAGGAGATGGTACTTGACGCTGAAGATATGAAGATCATGAAATACTTCAGTGCTTACAGGAACCAAAAGACTAAACAAAACCAAAAGCCCTGGAAAAAAAAAAATCAAAATCTGCTTCTTTGCATGTTCATATTGGGACTCACCTTCTGACAGAGCCAAGCACTGGAACTAAGGACTACATGACTTCTCCTAGCTTGCAGCTCTTCATTTACCTTCATGCAGCAACTTACTACTGCGTATCTTGGTTCAAGTCCAGGTATCTATCCTGGAAACAGGATGCGTGACTTCTAAAGTCCAGGCAAGTCAAAGCATTGGAAGGATTTACTGCTCACAGTAAATGACCAGATGCAGTGACTTCTCAAGGAAGTGATGCCAGCCAAAACAACATAGGTGGGGAGGTTGGAGGAGCTAAGCAATCCATCCCAACTGGGCAGCCCTGGAAGGAACTGCTGCCAACCGTACATGTGAGAGAAACAACTTATTGAAAAATGCACCCTGGACGCAGCTATAAAGAGAAGTAACATGAAAACAGGGATGTTAAGATTAGTTAATTAAAAGCAATGATAATTTTTATTGGTTCATAAAAGTACTTTTTTTTTTCCCACAGGTAGATAAATATATATAATTTGCTTAGGAAAATCCGAATAACCCTATATGCTTTAGGTCAAATATATTTAGTGACAACCTAATCGAAGAGATTTAAATGGCACTTTACACAAGTGTTGGAGAAGAACCTGACCCCCTTGGTTTCAGCCGTCATGGGGGCGAGTGCAGACCTCTGCCTAGCACCCGACTCCCACCCTTCCCACAAAAACAACATTTCCTTACTAAGGGCTCTTTCTCCAAAAGGTGTAAATGGGCCCTCATTTGAGCTCGTCACAGATTCAGCTTTAGTCTTTTATCTTCAGTAATTTGGAGATTTCTTTTTTTTTTTTTTATTCCCCCCGCAGATAGTTTCTATGTTCCACTCGCCGCTATTCGCTACGGAAAGTCTCTTGGGCTTTTTGCCCTTTGTATTTCCTCTCTTCTTTCATGTGGAGAAGACTGCCAACGTGGGATTTGCAAACTGCTGCCAATATGGGATTTGTGCTGCTGCGGCTGCCAATCTTTAATTTAGCATATGTATAAAGCTAATTTTTGGACACGATGCTAGTGCCTGGCATCTCGGCAGGAGTCAGCCAGGTTGTAATGTTTGTATTGTGCTGCACTATAAAAAACAATAAAAAGAAAATATAAAGGAAAAAGCCTTTTATCTCCAGCTTTATAGCTCCAGATATGGTCTAAATACTCGTATTCTCCCTCTGCATCTAAAATTCGCTTCCTCCTTTCTGCGCCGTAGCCCTTTCTTTTAGATTTGCAGTTTGCCTTGCCTGCAGTCGGAGCCAATGATAGGCTCCCGCTCCCTACTGAGCATATCTTCGTATTAAAATGTATAAATGCAACTCTTTAGCAGGAGGAAAAAAAAAAAGACTAGTTTCCCTTTAATTATATTGAAACTGCACAGCCACATGCGCAAAGTAATACTTTCTCCTCTTTAAAAATCTTTTATTGCCACGAGTTGGAAAAAAAAAAATAATCTAATCATCCAGGAAACATCTTTCTTACAGAAAGCAGAAGCTTGACTACCCTTCCTTGGCAAGGATATCTGCTGTTCAGGAGGGGGTTCCTGCAGTGAATCCTCTAAAATACAGCGATGCTGTTCCAGCCCCTGTGTGGGAGTGAGCTGGAGTCCGGATCTGGGAGCTCCCCTCCCCCCTGTATGGAAGACCCCATGCAGCCCTTGGACTGGGCCCCAGGAATGGGCAAAAAGGAAAGCCGGGGTGGCAAGGCGGGCAGAGGGGAACAGCTTCATGCCGCCTCATGACTGTGGCTGAGCAGGACAAAGGCCATAGTGGGGAAGGTGCTGGGTTTGGCTCCCAGTGGTCCTGGATGGATTTATATACAGATTTATAGAAAGAAATGGATTTATAGGAAGAGCCTCCAGCCACAGTTTGAAGCTCTTCCTTTTGGAGGAGATTTTCTAAACCATTACCCACAGCTATTCCAGCCCTTGTACTTGAAGGGCGGATGTTCACCAGAAATGTGGGCATCAAGGGAACTCTGGAGAATGGGCTCTTGGGAAAGCATAGCAGACCATGACAGTGGCAAGCCGAGGCAGTGACTTAAAGTAGGGCCTGCTGAATGCATCCAGACTTAGCATCTTTCCCCAAAAGCAGAGGAAAACAATAAATCATTGGACAACCGCAGAGCAATACGAGGCGTTTGCACATTTGCTTTTTACCAATATTTAATTCTTTCCTAGGCCACAGAATTTGTTTTGATATCATGATTTTTTTTTTTAACAGAGATTTTTTTGAATTTCTTTTTCCACAACTGATATTAGACAAAGGAGAAGTGCATTACACTGTCCTGGCATCACTTTTTCATTTTAATTACTGCGATTTAAATTACCCCATCTACAGAAGTCCACAATATAGCATTGACTACCCAGTAATAGAAGGTAGTTTTTCCGCACGGCTAGACTGGTATTTTCTAAGAAGGAGATCTGCTAGCTTGCCTACTTTCACAGCGGCAGTGCCATGTGCCGTAATGAGACAGGATTATTGTTGCAACTGCTCTTGAAGGCCTCTCTCCCCAGGCAGCCAAAGAATGACTGAGTCATGCAGGTGATGCATTTGCTGTAATGAGATGGACAAACCCCCCAAAATCCACATCTAGGCCTCTGCTCGGCACAGAACAATCCCCTGTGTACCCATGCTTCTGGGGGAGTAGGGGGGACAGGGACAGGGGGGCGAGAACAAAACCATCAATGCTGGGGAAATAAACCAAATAAAAAACCCAAATAAATAATATATATTAAAAAAAACCCAAACAAACAAGGGGTGTGGAGGTGTTATCTAATGGTAATACACCCTGCACAGTCATGCAGAAAACCTGGAGTTTGATTTCTAATCCTGGCCTCTTGTTCCGCTGGCTGGCAGGGTGCGAGTGCAGGATGGAAGGAGGTGCCGTGCATCACTCAGCGGCAGCCCCTCCGGCTGCCTAATGAAAGGGGCTGACAGGCTCTTACGGGAGACCCATCCAGCCCGCCTTGGCTGCAAGGATGATGGCCTTGGCACAGAGCATCACGCCACAGGAGGGGACTTTTTCCCGGCTTTATAAACTCCATCCTTGAGGCCCTGTGTCGTTGCCAAGTTCTTCTGCCCAACACAGGACTGTCTAGGACTCCCTCTGGGGCTCATCCGACGGTTGGAGAGGCTGTTATTGAGAAACACAGGATACACTCTTGCAGAGCGTGCTGAGCCTTGGACCACCCTCGCTGAGCTTCCCACACCTGCTGACCGGCAGGCTGAGCATCAAGGCTGGGAACGGGCACAAGAATAGTACCACTGATAGGAAGCAGAAGCGCAAAACAATTATTTATCTCGTGCTAGGAGTTCAGGAGGGGGGTATCATTCCGAGCCCTCTGTAAATTAGAATCGGTTTTATTCCCAGAGCATCAGGCCATCAGACCAGCCTACTGACAGGCACCTCGGAAATACAGAAAGGATTAGTGCTCCAAATGCCAGGCCGCTGTCACCAATGTTGTGCTCACATTAGTAGCCGTACTCTGAGCCAAGCCCCCACCAAACCTCACCCATTGTAGGGGAGGCCAGAGGAAATGCTGTCTTCTTTTCAGAGTCAGGTGTAACTGAACAAATGTGGGACAGACCTCCACACAAACATCATTTTCCAATCTGTAACAGAGAAAGGGGAAGGATTTCTGCACCTTTGCTTTGCAAATTCCTCTCCTGGGCACCGGTGCGTGAGTGCTGGAGACTGCACGGGGGAGCCTTTCCTGTTGACTAAGGTCTCATTCCCACCGTGAGTACCTGCTGTGGTTTGGGTCAGTCATTTGATTTCACAACACACGGGACTGCCCTCTGCTACGAGCCAGTGGCATCTGAAGTTACTGGGGAAGCAAAGCAAATAGTTAAGGACATTTCAGGCCTATCTACTGGGGTAAAACCTACCACAGGTTTGTCTATGTCTGGCCCTACCCTCCTGATTAAATCCCACGATTTTTTAGGTTTTCCTGATGCATTCAGAGCCCAGGCACCCTGTTTTCCCTGACAAGGTATCAATCAAATTCATGCAAGTGCTATTCAGCCCCGATACAAAGTTATTATCTCTGCGCTGAATGCACTGGTCAGTGTCTGTGTCCAATCAACCACGGGTGTCTCTGCTAAACCTGCCAGAACAGAGACTACTGCCACCAAGTATCGCTGCTGTCAGAGAGTTAAAGTCTTTGACAGCACCAGCCGGGAATAAATCTGAACCAATGGACAAGTACTTAAACTGCATGCTACATCAGGAAAAAACTATTCAGAAGCTTACACAAAACCCAGCCCAACCAAAACAACAACAACAAAGAGCTTTTCTGGAGGTCTTGGTATGACCTCATCATTGACCTGCTGATTCACCATTCAGTTGGGCAAAGGATTCACATGACACGAGTCTTTCCCAATCATGTGAGAAGGGTACCAAATAAAATAGTCGCTGATGTGAAACATGAAATTATCCTCTCACATTTCATCTGTCAATTACTTCAGATCAACAGTCAAGGAAAACAGATGTAACAAACAGCTCATCATTCAAAACAATCACCCACTAAACCTAATTCTCTTGCTAAATATATTCAGGGGAAGATCAGCAATGATTGGATTTACACTCGAAATGAATCGAGTTCATTGGCCTACACTGGGCCACACCAGTCCAGTGGCACCCCACATTTCTGAGGGTCCAGACAGTTACTTGTTTCCAACCAGTTCCCCATCACTGTACAACGGCTCATCCAAAGGTAACCCCCTTAGGTTAGAAGTGCAGTGTCTTAATGTCATTTACTTGATATCCTGGGCATCTACCTCCCCTGGGGTACCAGTGCTCAAGAAAAGCTATCTGTGCAGGTTAATAAAATAGAGACAGTCAAATAGTCAGGGCAGGAGATAATCACAATACCATGATTACTTCCAAAGCAGATCACGATCAACAGTGAAAGCAAGGGCACAGCAACCACGAATGATACAGCTTCATTTAAAAGCAACTGATGTTCCTACAAGCAATCTGTAGTTAAGAATCAGGGAGACAACCCCATTTTTTTGCACCTATACATCTTCAAGTCTTAGCTCTTTGCAGCCTTTGCCATCCTACCCACATCTGACTTTAGGACTACTAAAGCCTTAAAGCTACTGACTGTATCTCAGTGTAAGAAATACCTTAGGAATTGCACAGATGAGATCATTATCACCGTAGACTGCTATTTAAAAATGTGTTATTATGACTAATGGAGGAAGAAAAAAGGGTATATATATATTTTTTTAATTTCTCAAAATACAGTACACGTCTCTACAAAACAACAGTGAAATGCCGGGTTTTTACATACAGCCCTTCTGCTGATATGAGTACTAGAAATGGATGGTATGTGGTCAATGGAGCACCGCTTGAGCATGGGCAGTCACACAAGAGTGACGTTTCCCATCTAATCACACAAACACGCCAACAAACGGCGGCACCTCGGTGGTCTGGTTCCTCACTGATATTTCAGTTGTTCAGCTGCCACAGCCACAGCGAATTTTGAATTAACCACTAGTGCTCGGCGATGCTGACGCTCGCAGTCAAGCATATCTTGATGAAATTAGAGATGCAGAAAATGTTTTTTGACAGAGCGCACGAGAAAAACAGCCAGAAGTTCAGCCAGTTCGGTGCAAATGGCTCGTGCAGAGAGAGAGACCGGGGAGATGTTGAAAATTGGACTCTCTGATTTTGGCAGGAAGAGGCGAATTTTATTAGCAATCTATGCCGCAAACATAACTTTCGGACTATTAACAGTTTTCAGTTGCCAAAAGAAAATCACTATTTCTAATTGCTTCTCAGCTCTTGCATTTTATAATGGAAGAAGTAGAAGAATTAAAAAAAAGAAGCAAGGAAGCTTACATCTGCGTTATGCAAAATTTTAGAGAAGTGGAGAACACAGTAGCATTCCAGCTTAATAAAGTCCTTAGAAATATCAACACTTTACAACCTCCTGCCCAAACACAACACCTTTAATTCCACAGTTCTGCAGGCATATTAAACATGAGCAGACAAATTTTGCAAAGCATCATAAATTAAATAGGAATTGCTAAAAATACGACTAGTTATTCTTACTGTTGCTCTTTATTACGGAGCGGGCTGCATCTTAAAAGATTAAGGACGCTTTGTTTCCGTGAAGAAACATGTCGTGTTCTGAGCTTCCTTTGAATTCAACAGAACATAAATTTTAAATTGGTGGTACGAGAGACAGCAGGATTACTTCCAATCTGTAAAGCACTGAGCCCCACCTGCTTTCCTGTATTTCTCCCTATCTCAGAGGGAAAATGCAGCCTTTCTGGCTCTGCGAGTACCACCGCGATCACTGAGCAGAGGAAATTGCTATGAAACAATACTCAAGCATCTCTGGCATAGAGGTTTGGATGCATTAAATGAGACTTTTGAAGCAACGTGTCTAAACTCCATTGAAAATATCCTCAGCTTTTTAGAAGGTGCCTTAAGGTTCAGTAGGACACAGCATGCAAAAATAAGCAACCAGCTCCTTTGCAGGGAAAGGCTGGCAGGCTCAATGGGGAAATACTCTTTAGTCATAGTGAGGAGACCAGCCCTTGGGGAAGGGCCCAGATGGACTTGGCTCCCATGGTCAGCTACATCGTCCAGCCAAAAAAGCACTGCTTGCTACTAAAACCAAACTGACTGCTCTCAAACACAAAGTTATATATCTATCAACTGAAAAAGTGCCTTTATCCAGTGTTTTGGCCATGCCAGGCAAGAAGACACAATTCCAGTTGCATTAAAAGCAGTGATTAGTTGCTCCATGAGGTGAGCAGGGACATTTCCTACTCTGGCTTTCCAGAACACAGCTAGCATATGTACCAGCTTGCAGAAGAAAGGATCTTGAAAATGAAATACAAAGTCTATCTATCTTTTCTGGAGCCATGGATGTTGAGGAGAAGGTAACAGAGGTAAACAGTGACAGATGTGCAATGGTTTGAAACTCATGCTGTTGATAAATATGAACAAGAAAGGTATTGAGCTGCTAAAGTGAATTCAGAGCAGGCCATAAATACGATCAGAGGGCTGGAGAAACATTCCTGTGGAGATAGGTTGAGAGAGTTGGGCTTGTTCAGCCTGGAGAAGAGAAGGCTTCAGGGAGACCCTATAGCAGCCTTCCAGTACCTGAAGGGGACATCAGGAAAGTTGGGGAGGGACATTTATACACAGGCATGGGGGAATAAGACAATGGTGTTAAGATGGAGTAGGTCAGGTTTAGATCAGATATTAGGAATAAATTCTTCCCTGTGAGGGTGGTGAGGCCCTGGCACAGGTTGCCCAGAGAAGCTGGGCCCCCTCCCTGCCAGTGTTCAAGGCCAGGTTGGATGGGGTTTTGGACAACCTAGTCCAGTGGAGGTGTCACTGCCCATGGTAGGAGGTTGGAACTAGGTGGTCCCTGAGGTCCTTTCAACCCAAACTAGTCTCTGATTCTGGAACTCATGCCAAAGGAACAACATTGCATACGGGCACAACACACAAGAACGGGCTTAGCTACCAGCAACCTGGGCTGCAACATGCCATTGAAAGCACACAGCAGCAGATGGCCAAGCTTTTTCAGTTGTCTCCATGGCTGGACACAGCCAGGGACATATCAGTGGAGGCTCCTTCAGAGACCTTTTGGTGCCCTGGAAGGCTGCCTGCAGCTTTGCTATGTGGTGGCCTTGGGTCATGGTATTCTCTTTCCCCTCCACAAAATACTTCCAAACCAGAAGGACAATGCAGTTCAGATGAAACAGGTGAGTGGGAAGCACCCCACCCTAAGACACCCAGGCTCAGCCTGTGGTAGGACCCAGCCACAAGGGCAGACCTGCTGTTCCTCTGGCTGCCAGTCTCCACCAGGACCCCTGAAGAGTGCACAGAGAAGCAGGATGGCAACTAAACCCAACCTTTCTTTCTTCCTTCTGCAAGGCAGTGGAGAGACCCCTACACGTGCGTGTGTGCATTTTGAAGGCCAGCCCCTGGGAGATGCAGCAACCGTGACTGCCTTTGCATGATGTGACCCGCCGGGTGCCCGCTGGGTCGGCGTGGCTCTGCACCCACCCCTACTGCTAGCCCCCTCGCAGTGCAACAATTTACCCTTGAATAAATTAGCAATAATTGGAAATCCATTTCACTGGACCTTACGCAGCATGACTAATGTGACTCACTTTTTAGCTCCGTTCCTTTTATGTGACTGCTCAGCAAAGAGGGTGCCTCAGAAAAGGACCAGTAAACTTTATGCTGTGGAAAAAGAAATGACAGTCTCTGAAGAGTGATAGAAAGGTTTAATGGGTGCTTTGGATGTACAAGAAGCAAGTGTTTTAAGAGTACTGTGGGGCACAATGCTTCCACTGATGTCTTTTTTGCCTTTATATCCCTGTCTTTACCTTTTTAGATGGTGCATGTTAATTTTGGTGGCATAGGGAAAGGGCTCGGAAATGTACATTGATGCAACAAAGGGAATACAAATCTGCAGAGCACAAGTAATTTTGGAAAAACAACAGAATTGTGCTTTTTACTGGGAACGTTGCAGAGGTTGGGTGGGCTGAGAGTTATCTGAATCTCAGCCTTTGTCTTTGCCTAGTTCTCCTGTGAGATTGTAGTTAAGCCATTTAAGCACCTCCTTCATGGGAAAAAAAAAGGAATGTTGAAGGATATTTAGAATGGTAAACACTTACAGTAAAATTACAGCATAAAATGCTACTGTACCAGAAATGCAGTTTTTAAAAAGTGAGAATGTAAACACTGTTAATTCTGGAGGGTCATGTACAACAGTTTTCTTGCATGACCTTATTGGAGCTCATTGTGTTGAGCTTATTGCCAGGCCATCCCCCCCCCCCGCCAAATAATAAGAGGAATATTCAGCCCACAAATGCCCATTTAAGCCCTGTAATAGCACACAGCTACCATAGTCAAGCAATTTGGCAAACTCTGTGTGCCAAGTGTAACTTGCAACCTGGTATATGAAGCAAGTACCACGAATTTACATTATAGAATTTGTGACTTAGTCTGTGTGGGTTTATTAATGCAATATGCAAACACCATGTTTAAATATTCATCTTTTGCTACCTGCCAACAGGTATTTTCCATTCTAGGGGGAGTACTTTTCCTCTTGATTTATTCACATAATTCCTATGACACAGAGCTCAGATACGCGTGCAGAAGGAAGGGAAAAATACATCCCTGTAGCTATGATTTTTTCTAAGACATTAGTAAGACAAGTGTTTCACAATTTCTGCACAGGATCCTTAAGCAGAAATTGTGGTGTGTGAAACAATCCCAATTTCCAAGGAAAAAAATTATAGCCTTTCATTCTCATAGCAGCATGTAACTAAGGTTTAGATGAGTGAACAGATGCATGCAAGAATCAGCCATGAGAATGGAAAACATTCATTTTCACAATCTGCTAAATCTGCTAGGTATGCATGAAACGGAGCCAAAGAGATCTCCAACAGAACGCAATGTCACAGTCTTGGCACAACGGGGAACTTTCTCAGATGCTCCTTGTGCCAGCACTGGCACTTGTACTGTACAGCTGTGTTTAGAGATCACCGAAACATACCGGAATCTCAAAGAGTTCATAATACAACTGCTATTAAAATATATGAAAATAGAGATGTGGCTTTTTTTTTCCTCTCACTACTGCAGCTACTGCTTTACATCAAGTAACGAGCTCAACGGAAGGATTTTCCCAGCGCCTTTCCCTCTACAACAACGTAAGTCCCTTATCAAACGTTTTGAATGAGAACTCCATGGCGTTGCCTTCACAGCACTAATATGACCCAAGCTTAGTGACCTCATGCAACACTGAAAAAGATCCCAAATTTTGTATGAATTTTTTTTTTTTTACATTACCATTCTTTTAACCTAGCATAGAAATGAGCATATAATTAGACTGGGTAGATTAGATTAAATTAAAGAGTATAGTCAAATCTTCTCTTAAGTAGTAGTTTCTCAGAAATAAGGCTTCTGACTTTTCAAGAGTGAATTATATGTCTTATTCTGTTGAAATGTAGATCTTATCAATTTAACTTCACAGCTGGCGCCCAGCCTCCAAAAGCCTGACTCTCTAAAGCCCAAAGAAAGCAACTGGATTGAGCACCACCCTGTCTCATTTTAGCACGCTGAAAACAAGGGCCGTGGGCAAGAACGGATATATGGAAAGGCAGGAAGGGAGGAGATGGTTCCCCTGAGAGGTGGGCTTTGGCTGACAGCTCCTTTGTGCCTGCTCCTGGCGTGGGAGGTTTGGGCCCTCCTGTTCCTAAAGAAGGCACCTTTCATCTCTTTCCCTCTAAAAGCAGTTGCCTGGAAGCGCTTGGTTTCAGCATCGCCTTTCGGCTGAAGACCTTTTTCCCTAAGAGACAGGAAAGGTTTTCTGCAGAGGTAGCATTGCTTTCTGACCAGACTCTTTCCTTTTGGACATCTGTCAGCTTCACACGTAAAGGGGACATCGTAACTTATCTTCTGGGATCTTGGATCAATTTTAATGGGAAAAAGCATTAAAGGAATTGGTCACATGGCTTCTGGAACCACACGGAGAGTCAAGGATGTCTGTGGTCTCCAAGGCTGCTGCTCAAGCCCTTGCATTTATATTTCTTGGCAAAAAACCTGCATTTATGTACTCACTCGATTTCCAGAACAGGGTGAAAACCAGATGCCCTCCTTTGCACCATGCGGCTTACACCCTGGGATGTCTACATGAAAGATACTGTGATGATGGGGTTTATTTTAAGGCGGTGGTTGATTGGTAGCCTACAGTGTTGCCCTTTTCATGCCACACTTTGGAAGGGGAAAAAAAAAACCAGCTATGAAAGGTGCTTGCACCAAGGCACTCTATGAAGTATACCATCCCTCTGATCTATGACCTGGGATCGGTCCCCAGAGGCAGGGAGGTAGATGCTGCCAGGATAGCCCTCGGACTGCTTACAAAACTCTGCTGGAGTCCTGACATGAGGAGAAGGAAAATGAAAGGAGTAGTTTAGAAAAAAATATTTTTGTTTAGGCCAGATCTGTGACCTGTAAAGCTGCCTCAGAAGGGGTACACAGCCTCTACCTTTCCTTCAGAGGCTCCATCAAAAGGAATGCCTGGAATCTGTAGCTCTGCAGTGTAACATTTCACAGCACACTCTTTTCCTCATTGTTAAGCTGTGGTAACGTGCATTACCACTTTGTATTTTCAGCAATTTATTTGCCCTTTACTGGAGTATCTCTCTTTTTCCTGTTAAGAAATTTCCAGGGATGTTATTCAGCACCAGAACAGTCAATCTGCTCAAGTCAGAGGCAGCACCAGCATCCACTTCTCTGCCTTGTCCTGTAATTGGCCATAATGATTTTTAATAGTGCTTTGGGGCACAAATACTCCGCAGTCAGGGAATCCCAGCAAAGTTTGCAAGTTTTCTGATATTGTAATAAAAGGATAATGCCTTATCCGGTTTTCCTTCTGTGGTGAATGGGATGCAATTCCCAGTTTTGGGGGTTTTGGGATGCTATGTCATGGGTTGCAGAGATTCCTCGCATCAGCAAAAATGCACAATTCCCATTCTGTGGCAGCCTACTGCAGCCACTTGAAAAAAAAGGCAATGAAACCCACAATGAACTAGTTCAGTTACTGCACAGCAAGCTCTTTACTGTACACGCGCGTCTGAGGCTACCTTGGCATGCCTGGAGGTTGCCACCACGAAACTGACAAATGCTGAGGAACCTGTTTGCACGGTTTGGTGAATCCATAGGAGCAAATATGGCGAGCGACCTCAGCAAGCCTTGAGACTGTGAGTCAAGGAAATGTGTAAAGTGCCAAAAGGGAACCGGCAGAACATTACACTTGTATGAAATGGGAGCAATCTCATTACCAGAGGTGATAACTGTTGCACCCCTGATGGAAATGCATAATTACTGAAAACAGCTAATCAACTGCAAGAGCAGCAGGGTAGCCAGAAGCTCCTATCTATACCATCTACTGTGCTTAACCCAGTTGAGCTGCTCCTCCTCCACCTTCTACAAAAGGATGGTTAAAGAATGCTGCATGCACAGGCCCTCACATGTGGGTCAGTGCAGCCAAGTGATACAGTGCTTTGCATTTTTAACCACCAGTAAAACACATACCAGTTCTGTGAAGTTTCCTTCCTAATTCTATAGGATGCTCAAGCATGCCACAGTTAGAGCTGTACATTTCCTAGCTACACCTGAAGAAAAACAGTGTTTGGAATCACAGATTAACACCCAAGTCCTATTGAAAAAGGCAGTGACAGTGAGTTTCTTATCGTCCACCTTGACCTCTGACTTTGAGAAACTTCACGTTTAATTCACCAACAATATGTATGGCTATGGGCAATAAGAAGTGGTAGTTCTCAGGCAAGGTGAATGGGATCTGGGGCCAACTGAAGGAGTGCTCTGGTGCACATGCCTCTGGGTGCTTAAAGAAAAAGCGTCTGAGCAGCAGCAACTCCAGCGGGGCAGTGAACCTCCATGCTTCAAAGGTCTGGGGGAGATCAGGGGATCTGAGGCCTGTGACAGGATATACTGGCTCTGTCACAGGCTGCCCAGAGAAGCTGCAGCTGCCCCCTCCCTGACAGTGCTTAAGACGAGGTTGGATGGGGCTTTGGGCAATCTGGGCTGGTGAAAGGTGCCCCTGCCCATGGCAGGGAGGGGTGGAGCTAGATGGTCTTTGAGGTCCCTTCCAAATCAAATCAGTCTGTGATTCTGTGATTCAGCAACCTCTAACACAGTGGGATTTTCTTGTCCCAACCTTTGCAATCCCAATCCAGGTGCTTCCAAAAATAGGAGGAACCTTGTTGATTTGTTTTTTCAAACTGCAATATGTGAGAGAAGAGTACAGAAGGGAAAAAATAGCTGTGAGCAGTTTTAAGTAAAATATATAATTTTCCACTTACAACCAGAAAAGCTAAGTAAATTGTTTCAAGCTTTTTAAGTAGAAAGAGCTGGTCATGGAGGTGGCAGCCTGTTGAGAAAAAGCATAAATGAAAGTTTCCCTGGTAGTACAGCAGTACCTTTGGTGGTACCAGTTTCATGCCTGTTGAGGATTTGACTTCTTGATTAGATTAGTAAACTAGGACTAGAACCACACAGGGACACACACGCATTGTGATATTTGAAAAAAAAAAAAAAAAAAGAAGACATAGGCTAAAACGTATGAGCTCTCCCTGGAGCACAGACAGAAATGCAGGTCTCTCTTCTCTTAGGTTCATGCCCTAATCACTGAGCTGGAAAGTCATCTCGATTCGCTCTTGGCCCAGTTAATATCTACGCATTTAAATCAAGGTAAAGGATCTCTCCACTGCAGAGGTATGTGTGTACAGATGGCATATTAGGATTTTCTTTAGCAAGCAGGATGCTATCATCCCTAAGGTCACATAGATCTGTGCTCTTCTTGGACAAGTTCTCTATCCACTAGGAAAATCATTCAGCCACATAGTCTAGTTCAGGCTGGAAGGGACCTCAGGAGACCACCTCATCCATCGGCCTCCTCAAAGAAGGATTAACAACTGCTCTGAACCAGGCTGCTCATGGTTTCATCCAGCCAGGGCCTGAACACAAGATTGGTCTGGGCAATCTTTACAGGTGTTTGACTACCTGGATGGAGACAAGGGGAAGACATTTTTCCCTTGTCTCCAGTCAGCATTTCCACTCATGCAGCTTGTGGTCATTGTTTCTGCCCTGTTGCTGAGCTCTTCTCAGAGGAGCACGGCTCTGCCACCCATCCAGCTCCCCTAAAGCAGCAAAGCCCCCTCAAGGCTCAGTTCAGCTGCCTCTTCTCCAAGATGAATAAATTCAACTCTTCCTGCACCATCACCACCTCTGTGGCCCTTCCTGGTCCTGCTCCTGTTGTTCAGTTCAGTGACTCTCCTGCCCTGGGACTCCTAGCTGGGAATATCCCCCTGAGAGAGACCCTCAAAACCCAAGTGGAGGAGGGACCCCTTCCCCAGACCTGCTGGCTGCACTCAGGCCAAGACAGCCCTGGAGGCAGTCAGCTGCCTTTGCTGTACAGATGCTCTCACTCTCTGCTCACCTCATTCAGGTTGTTGTAAAGCATCACCCAGGGCCTTTTTTGGCAGAGCTGCCTCAGACAGTCATCCCCCAGCCTGTACTGGTGCAGATGGTTATTCCATCCTGGCACTGGGACTGCTTTAATTCTTGCCTACCCTTTCCCTCTCTCCAGAGCAGTCCTGCTGTCCAGGCATTCTACCATGCTGATTAAAATGTTACACAGTATCTGCAGAACACCAATTTTAACTAAGCACCTCTTAGTCTCTGTTCTACTGAGCACTACTCTTTGAGCTCTACAGTCCAGGCATCTGGTATATGTGGTCCATTTCTGTTCCAGCTGGCTAACAGAATATCATGGGATACTATGTCAAATGTCTTACTAACTTAAAAGATGTCCACTGCTCTTGCCTCATCCAAACTGCCAGAATCACAGAATGTCTGGAGTTGGAAGGGACCTCGAGAGACTATCTAGTCCAACCCAGTCATCTCAAAAGAGAAGGCCAATCAGTGAGGTGTGATTTGCTCCCCGTCAATCCATTCTGAACAGGTCCTTAGGTGCCCCAAAATACCTTTCATGAAAACTAGCATCACCACTTTCCTATAGACTAGTGTGAGGTTGATGTGCCTGCAGTTCTTCACTCTTGCCCTTTCTATGATGGCTGTAACACATACCTTTCTCCAGGCATCACAAACCTCCTCCAGCCACCACAACCTTTCAGTGAGTATAGACAGTAGTTTCATGATAGCACTAGTCAGCTCCTTTAGCCTCCAGAGTACCCTGTCTGGTTCCATGGATCAAGCTATTTAAATGGACCCTAACTACATCCTCTACTGCATGTAAAAACTCTCTCTCCAGGTTATGTTTCTAGACACAAGGACATGACCAGGAGGCCTGAGAGTAGTTTTTATGAAGCCTGAGGCAAAAAAGTATTGAACACCTCAGCCTTATCTATGTCCTGCAAGCAAAGGTGATCACTAAGTAGCAAACCCACATTTTCCCTGATCTTTCTTATCTTGCTGATAAGTGTCAAAACCTTTGTGGTTGCTCTCCTGATCTCTCATCAGTTTTTACTCCAGCCAGGCTTTGACCTTCCCTATTCTGTCCTTACATGCCAAGGCAGTATTTCTCTATTCCTCCTTGGTAGCCCATTCCTGTTTCCATTTCCTGTATGCTTCCCTTTTGCATTTGAGTTAAATCAAGAGTTTCCTGTTCAGCAAGCTGGCCTCCTGCCATGCCTGCCTGTTTCTTACCCTTCAGATGCTTTTCTTGCATTTTGAGCAGGTTGTCACTGAAGTCTTATCAGTCCTTATGAGCTTCCTTACCTTAAGGGGCAGCCTAACATGGGATCAGTCCTGCCTACCGGCCTGTGTCCTTGCCTTCCTTGCTGCCCTCAGGATCAAGCTTCAGCATCTGACAGCTCCTGCAGTCAAGGCTGCTACTGACTGACAGTTCATTCTCATTCAGGAGTCCAGCAAAACATCTCCCCTAGTTAGCTTGTTCAGCACTTGCATCAAAAAATTGTCTTCCATGCACTCCAGAAATCTGAATCGCTTGTGTCCCATCACACTGTCCTCTCAGTAGAAACTGGTACAGTTAAAGTCCTCCATGGGAGCCAGAAAGAATTTGAGATACTTTCAGTTGTTTAAAGAAATCTTTGATTGTGGTGTCTCCTTGATCAGGCACCACCATGACACTCACTTGTTCCAACTCCCCATCTGACCATGATCCATCAGTTCACAGTGAGCTTGTTACTGTCCATTCTACCCTGGACATGACCATTATTTGTTTTCTATCTTAGCCACTTTTAAAGAACAAAACCATTGTTTCTGTGCTTTGCACACGTCTCCTGTCAGAGTTTTGTAAGCAAGTTTTGATCCCATCTGCTCAAGGGCCTTAAGACACAAGATATCTTTCTGATAGCTTTGGCACGAGAGACCACAAGCTGCCAGGGCAGAAGCATTTCTGACTATGCACAAAAGCAGACTTTCAAGCACTTAAGAGCACGTGCAGAGATTACCAGTGTGGCTGGGCATCGCATTTACAGATGTCTAAAGCCACCTCAAGGCAACTAAAATTTTAATGTTCAGAAATTATAGCATGATCCAGTGATAATGACCCTTCAAAATATCTGACGCCATGAAACTGTATGATAAGGGAAGTATAATGTCTGTTGTTCATTAAGTTTGTTGATCCTAGCTGGGTAAAGAAATGAGGGCAGAACAAGTTGCAATCATGATATCATGGTAACCACAGACAATACAATGAGGAAAGAAAATGGGTACGTCTGTGTGGATTGGAGACAGGAGAAGGACATATCTGCATGCCCAATCTGATGGCCTTTTATGGCAAAATGACTGGCTACACAGACAAAGAGTGGGCAGCAGATGTAATACACCCTGACTTGAGAGGGCATGGCATTTAGATTTGGAAGCCTAGAAAACACGGGCTGGAAGAACTGACTGTTAGAAGGGTTGAAAACACTGGAGAGCTGAGTTTGAAAGATAGTTTTCCATGGCTCAGTGCTCAATTGGCAGCTGGTAACAAGTGGAGAACCCAAGGCTTAGATACTAGGGCCTACTTTACCCAGCATATTCTACACTAGCTTCAGTGTTGACATGGAATGAACCCTCAGCAAATTTTCCAATGACCCCAAACTAGAGGGACATGAGCTGCAGTCCAGAAGCACCATGGGGAACTCGAGGACTAGGCCTAAAGGAGCTCCATAAAGTCCAGCAAGGAGAAACAGCAGGAGTAGGATAACCCCACACATCTGCCTGGCCAGAGGTGACAGGTTAAAGATTGTGCCCACTGAAAGGGGACCTCAGGCTTTGGTGGATGGCTACCTGAATGAGCACCAGCAAGGGAATGGTAGGTTCTCATTGCAAACAAGGGAAACTACACACTGGACTACATTAGTAGTTTGGCTAGAAGACTAAGGAGCCTACTGTCTCCTTTTACTCAGCACTGGTGAAGCTGCATCCGGAGTCTGATGTCCAGCTTTGGCCACGTACTTCAAGAGAGGTGTTGAGAAACTGTGCAGGGTAGTCAAGATGCGAGAAAGCTTTTCATACCACTGCACATAATCTCAAAGGAAAAGTGCTAATGTGGAAACCTACCTTCAAAAAGTAGCAACCAGTATTCTACTGAGCACCTCTCCTGGAGAGAAAAGGGGAATAATTTCAATGTTTTCATTAAAAACTTGGAGAATGCAAGAGATTAGATTTTCTGTATCTTCAGAGACCTGTAATTTGGAGCGGAATGCAAAGATGGTCTCAGACTGCATAGACAGTAAAAAGTGAAAAAGAACTATACAACATGTGAGACAGATAAAAACAAAGTGAAAAGTCACGAAGAGTAGTAGGCTGAAGTGAATGAATGCCATCAATGCAGTAGTATCACAAAAAAATCCCAAAGCCAATTCTAGAGATATATTAACAGGAACATAATACATAATGAAATAAGAATACTGTTATCTGGGTTTGGGGACCAGAAATGAAAAAAGATCAGAGAGACTCAGTAACCTCACAAAGGAGTGTTAAGATGCTCAGGCACCTCCTGTTACACAAAGCTGAAGGATATGCAGTCACTTTCACTAAAAAGAGGAAGTCTATAGGAGACATTAATAACAATTCAATACACAGAATAACGTTTTATAGGAGAGGGCTACAGGTTTCTGCTTTTCTTTAAGTGGTTGTGGACAGCAAAATCCATCTCATTTCCTGTAAGTAATATTTCAGTTAAATTATAATAAAATCCTGAGTAGACACCTTGAGGGGAACAACACCAGAGACATCTGTGGGTACTCTCTACAATGGGTTACAGAAACATCCATTGGGAAGCTTTGGAAAGGCTTGATCCTGCATCAGATCAGAGGAGTGAACTTGACAGTGACAGCTCCTCCAGATCAGCACTTCTGGTACTCCAGAAAACCTTCCCACAAATGATTTCAAATGGAGGTCCTAGTTTCCCCTGCCAGTTACATTTATCAGTAGAACAAAAAAAGACCAAATTCAGTAAATGCTCTACTTGACTCGAGGAATCAAGCTTGGTAGCCATGGCAGATTTACTATACATACCAACTTTACTAAACACTTGTGGAGTTCTGGGTGTGAAAAGGCCAGTAGCTTATTACCTGGCAGCTAGCATATAACTTGGCCATTTGAAACCTCCCAGTCAGGAGGCTGCTTGCCAAGACCATATGGCCTGGAAAGATGGTCCTTGTGGATCTGGTCTCGCTTAGCAGCACAGAGACAGCTCAGAGCCTCAACAAACACACACACACACAAAAGAAAAAAAAAAAGGGGGGGGGGGGGGGGGGGGGGGAGTGGGGAGGTCTCCAAGACCTCTTTGGCTGGATGGCTGATCTTATGGCAAAGTTCCTGTAGGGAATATCACCCCCAGGAGGGCATGAACCACTCAGTACTTTGCTAGGTAGTACCCAACACACCTCCATGAGGAGACAGACATAGGGAACGGTGATGCCTGATGACTGGGGATTTGGATTGCCCTCACAGGCTAAGAGCCAGTTGCTCTTTCTGCTAGTTCCTGTCAAGTCACATCAAGCACTGCTCAGTGCATGAATCGTCCCCAGCTACAAAATCAAGCATGTGTGTGCAAGGCTACTCGTAGCTGCCTCAAGCACAGAAACCCACAACCCAACATCACATTTCTGGGCATTTCTATCTCTCCTGTGCACTTCCATTGCACCTCACCAGCGATAAGCAAGTTTGACAACAAAATGAAGCCAAATTCTGAGATCAGGTGCCCTGACAGGCAATGCTAAGGTGCTGTTGCTGCTGTTTTCCACATTTTATCCCAGAAGCGGTGGCTGGGGCAAATGTCCCTCATCCCTCCCTCCTGATTCAGCAAGCTCTTCAGGTGCACAGTCAAGCCCTATTGTCACATCTGGTGCAGGGTCACCTGGAAGATGAAAGGTGCTGTGCTCAGTAACCACATCACCTCCCTGCATCTCCATATCTCTCTTCCAGAGACTGGAGCAGATGATGAGTGTCCAGCCAGGTGATATGGATGCAACTCTCTGGTCATGTAACTCTTCCCATCTTTCCCCTAGCTCTGCTGAGGGCTGCTTCACCTACTGTGTCAGCATATGAAAAATGAAGAGCTAAACCTATTTACAGAAGCTGAAGAGCTATCCAAATCCATTAAAAACAACCCAAGTCTCACTGGCCAAATCACTGTACTTTCCAACCCAGACATCAAAACTGGAAACAAACTCTAAAATGCTATAGGATATAGTAGTTACCCTTATTACTTAAGGTGTAAGGAAAGACAGGTCCCAGGGGGACTTCTGTAATCTGAAGGAAAGGGAGGCCAAGAATAAAATCAGTTCCAGGACCATGCACTTCCAAGAGACCTCAAATTCATATTCTTTTTTTGTGTGAGAAGTCATACACACATTTTACCCTCATTTCTCCAAAGGCACCCAGCACTTCAGAAAGCTGTGACTGGCTGAAAGCTACAGGTGTGTTTCAAAGCACAGGCTTGCAGACTGTTGCACCTATCTACATAGAGATGGGAGAAGCATTTGAGGGACAGACTTTTTTGGGGAAAGAAAAAAAAAAGAGGCATAACAGAGGACAAGCAACTATTTCCATCTCCCACTAGGTCTCATGATCTTTGGTGTAAGGCACAGCAGGGGAGAAATCTTAGTCCTGTTGCTGCCAAATGGTGTGAGTTTTCCCACTGACATAATGGTGCCAAGGTTCCTCCTCATGGCACTAACTTCAGAAGAGAGCAGTTTGGCAACTATTCATGCTATTTCCACAGCTTAGATGTTGTCATATCTTTGCAAGGTAAGGCCTGTGTTACACAACCATGATTAATAAAGCCCTCAAGGCAGTCAGAGCCACACCTCTGGTAATGGATTTAACCACAGCAACGATTGCTACACACACGCTCTGGAAGAAAAGATGCTCTCTAAAAATATAAGCCAGTAAGTAATAATGGTTAGAGCAGCAACCTGCAAAGAGGAAAAATACAGCATTTCAAAAGCACCAAACCAACTATCAACCCAGGAAGCCACATATTGGTTTGCAAAGCCACAGTTAAAGCTCTGCTAAAAAAACCTGACAGTGACTCTGATCTAGTTGTGTTTTACTTGAACCAAGGAACTGGAAGGTCAGAAGGCAAAGTTAAAACAAATGTTTTCAGCTTAGTTCTCATTAGTAATTAATGAAACTATTTGAGAAGGAAGAAATTTCTAAGGCAAGATGGCAGCCAACAGATTATAATAAAATCTGTACTGGATCAACAAGGTTGAATATGATGTGAGAAAGTCTAGAAGAAACCATTCAGCATGCTTTTGTGGCTGGTATGTTTGTCAAGCGGATTAAGCGTTCCCCACAACCAAACTAGTTCCGTGATTTTAGTGCCACAGCTGTGAGTAAAGGCTCAGATTTTAAACACAGAGCTTTTAAAATAATTTAAAGGAGATGTGGACTTAGTGACTTTAAGCCATAAAAGGTTTGCTCTGCAATTGTGATGAGGACAAAGATTTCTTAATGGAAATATGGTATATACCCTTACAGCTCACCTTCAGCCTATTCAGTCTATCAATGCCTAGAATAAGGTACCACAAGACAAAGCTAACTTGATAACCCTCTCATGTCCTGCACCATGTCCTGCCTAGAGCAGTTGTCCCCTAACTGTCGTCCAAGGTACATAAGTAGAATTTGTGGTTCAAACCCAGGCAGAGACTGAGCACCACCAGTCACTTGCTCACTCCTCTTCTTGAAGAGAGAAAACCAACCAAGCCCATTGGTTAGGATAAAAACATCTTACTGATAACAAGCACTGTGAGAGTGGAACAATAACAGACACACCCAGTGATATTACAGAGCACATCACTGACCTTCAAGAAATTAACACAGACCACTGTACCAACACAAGGGCGTGCGGGCAGGCAGGCCGGCAGACAGACCAAGCGTTGCCTCTGCCCCAGCAGCTCCTTTTATAGTGGCTCATTGCTGTCAGGTGGTATGGAAACAGCCCTGGCCAACTGAGCTCACCTGTGCTGGTTGCTTAGGAAAGTCATCTCTGTCCTGGCCAGAACCAGGTCAGAACTCCATCAGGGTCTCTGTGGAACAACTTTGCAGGCCTGTTCAGTGAAGGGACCTGTGTTTCTTTTGCAGTGCTGCCAATTGCAAAATCACTAAATCATAGAATCTCCTGAGTGGGAAGGGACCCATAGGGGCTATTGAGTCCAACTCCCAGCTCCACACAGGGCCAGACAAGCCAGAACATGGAACTGAGGGCATCGTCCAGATGCTTCTTGAACTCAGTCAAGCTTGGCAGTCTTTGGTTCCTATAGCATCTAGCTGGAATGCAAAGACCTCAGGCCTTGGGACAGGAAAAGGCCTTTGTGGCTATTCGGTGCCCATTCTGGATAACTGGGAATTAGTCACTAGGCATATTTAAGTAACTGCACAGGCTAACATATGAATTACCGATTGTGGAGTTTTTTCCTATTTGGTGTATTTCTTTTGTATTTGAAGCAGAACATGGCCACTCCCAGATTTCATTTCTCATGCATATTTCACTCCATTTTTCCTTTCTGCAGCATTTGTGCCATTTATCTTGTCCTATATTCACTTTCCTTTTTTTTCCTACTTTTGGGAAAAGCATCTAATATCCCTATAGCATTAGTTTTTCTTTGTTAATGTCAAAAAATGTTAATCCGTGAAGACTTGCTTCCTAGATAATGTTAATTCAGCTGCCAGTTTTATAATAGGATTATGCTTTCCAGGATTTAAAAATCCCACTTGTTAGCTGCAAAACAGACCTCTACTAACAGCTATAAAATCTAATTTAATCCCTATTGGCATTAACTAAATAGCTGAGGTATAATTTCTGTCTAGCTACACTTAACACCCTGCCATTGCCATAAATATATAAAATTCCCTTTGAAGTTATAAAAGAAACTGTTCAGTAGGATAAACAGGGTCTCGTGAGTCCAATCATATGCTATCTCCAAGGCATAACAAATGTTGTTTACATATTGTAAGGATTTTGTGGACATTTTATTTAAATAGATTTACCCATGTTTACATGTATTAATTTGCCCTTTTTCTCAATAAAATACACACTAAATTATGATCTACAATTCTTCTCTCTCTAAAAATAATTGGTTAACGAGTGGAAGATTGGGTCTGTGTGGAATCAAAGTTTAAAATGTCACCAAATAACCTGATTAAGTTGGAAGAAGAAAATACCAATTGTTCAGTGCATCCCCTTTTAATGCACAATTGGATCGTGCAAGCCCCAGAAGATGAAGTTATCTCAAACGTGGCATAGGAGCAGCTATTTTGATGCAGTCTAGTAAGAGACCATAACAACTAAAGAGGAAAGAATGAGCAAGCCAACAATCCTAAAATGAACAAATGAACAGCCAGAATCTTTACAACCATTTGCTCCCAAATGAGGAACAACACAAGGATTTATGCTCTTCTGGAGCTCAGCGATCAGAAATAAAGAAAAATATTTACAATTCTTTTTCCCCAGCCTTCAAGAGGTAATAACTGGCAAGTACATCGTTCTGGAAGGGATAGTCCTAAAGCACAGCAGTGAAAGGGGGATAGCAAAAGGAGCTACTACCGTGATACACTGTAGACAGCACTATATTACTCAGGAGTTGAAACAGCAATCTCAGAGCAACCAAGCTGCATTAAAGTTAGAAACTGTAGTCAAATTCAGAAACCACTAAGATTTTATTTATCCTTTCAGGAAAGATGCAAAGTCCTACTCAGACTCCACAGATAGTGTATCACTTTCCTCACTGGTAAATAAGAAGACAGATCATAATCTCCTTTGCATTATTTGTAGCCAAAAGGAAAGATGGGCAACCTCAGCAGAGCATCTTACATTAACATCCAAGTCTGTAGCACGTTGGATTTGCAAGCGCGTGAGTTTGTCTTTGGAGACAGATATACAATATACTTCGATCTATGCATTTAGATGTGTTAATAACTACACATGTCCCATACACACATAAAAAGCACTGCCAAAACAGCAACTTCCAAAGGCAGAAAGGTGTTTTGACTTGCCTGGAACAAAAGAAAAAAAACAAACCCAAACCCCCAAAGAAGCATGTTTTTTGCTTCTTTCCAAAAGAATTCCTTGATTGGAAACCCAAGCTCTGGGCACGGCAATGGGGACACATTAAAAGCTTTTGTGCCCCTGGAGCTTGCAGCAGGGTGCATATCAAGCAGAGCTATGCAGGTTTAGATGTGAGTGAGTAAACAAATGGATGTACTTCCCGTTTATTATGTCCCCGTTTATTATGACTTTGATTAAAGGGACTAGAAAAATCACAGGAGTTGCTTATCATTTGCTCTATTCTGGTATGTGAGTACACAATGAATTCATGGCTTTGGATGCTCTCCAGTTTCAGTAAGCCAGAGATGTGATCCTGTAGCTATTTTGGGTACCAGCCTGACCCATGAAAGTATATTCTTTTGGTGTATAAAGCAGTGTTTAGCATACAGCCTTTTCATAATTCAGAGGAAAGTAATTCAGAGAATATGTAAAAAACAGGGCTTTAGGCAATCATAATCCGTGTGGTTTTCTTCTGTTGAACAGAGATAAATTACTCCACTCAAGTTGAAGGAACATCATGGCATGATGGCTTAGTTCATGGTGGAAAAAAAGGCTGGTTCTAGATGGTTCTGTGCTTATTTTTGGAATGGTGTGAGCTGCAACTAGCACATCACATGCACTTTCAATTCAATGTATAGCAGGGTATAGGAGGAAGAAGATCCAGCTCCTGGAGGGCTTAATCACAAATTACTCATTTAGACACAAACGTCTTTATTCATTGAGAAACTGTCTGAATAAGGATGACAGAACCTGCAGCATCACATCTGTCGTGGACTCCTGTTAATTGGACATATAGTGGAAGGAAATTAAACTTCCACATAGTTGCTGGTGGTTCAGTTCCCACCACTGAATGGTAATATCCTTGTCTCTGGTTTCCAGAATAAGTGGTGAAACCAAAGGGACATAGTTTAATTAACCTGCTTTCCGCTGATGCCAGCCAAGGTTCCCAAGCCCGGTCATGACCACATATCCTCACCCTCATCTGCAACTTCCATGTGTGTGGCTATGCTGTTCCACCACCAAAAATTCCTTTCTCTTACCCAACATCCCGATACACTTCCTTGCTTTGCTACCTAATAACACTACTAAACCCCAGGTAATTAAGTAATATTTAAACAGTCTGGTAAGATAAAACACAGATATTGCCTGTAAACTTCTTAGACTGGATATCAGGGGGAAGTTTTTCATGGAAATAGTGGTGAGGTCCTGGAACAGGCTGCACAGAGAGGTGGTGGATGCCCCAACGCTGGAGGTGTTCAAGGCCAGATTGGATGGGGCCTTGGGCAACCTTGTCTAGGTCCAGGCTTGTAGGTTTGTGGCCCTGTCTATGGCAGGGAGGTTGGAACTTGATGATCCCCGGGGTCCCTTCCAACCCAAACCATTCTGTGATTCTGTGATCTGTGATATATCTAAGTTTCCATCTGCTTCTCACCATCCTGGGACAGGTCAGGTTTGGATGGCATTAATGCACTGGGAAAAGTAGCACACATTTCTGCCTCCCTTACCTACCTAGCTTACCTAAATCAGACCAAAGGTCCATTACAACACTACTGTGACTCTGACTGCAAAGATACATTGTGGAAAGGTTTATCCATGAGGGCAAGTGCTGTGTTCTCTGTGTGCTACCACTTTCAGATCCACGTCCCTATTAATGGGGTCTGTGGTTTTCCTCCTGCTTGGTCTGCCTCTCTGTTTTCAAAATGTGGCCTTCGCATGGAATAATAAGTGGGATGAACTGCTGGATATAAGCACAATGGAGTCTTAGGTACAAGAGTAGGTTACAAGACTAACTGCAATAGAAACTTGGACCTACAAACATATTTCTCTGGTGGTCAAAGCCAGCAAAAAGGCAAAGGAGACCTGGAGCAAATGGGGTTGAGTGCTGAGAACCCCTGTGACTGATCTGGGCAGTGCCTTTATGTTTTGCTCATGTGCACCTGTCAGCACAACCCAACACATGGCTCTACATGCAAAGAAAAGTCTGCCCCAATTTGACCAAATTAACTGTTTCTAAGCTACACGTGTACACTTAATCTTTATGTATTGGCCTGATTTTCTGTAGCATCCTTGAAACTCAGCATCGGTACAAAACAGACAGGGATCTCCTGGAGAGAGTCCAGCAGAGGCCACAAAGGTGATTAAGGGCCTGGAGCATCTCACCTATGAGGAAAGGCTGAGTAGAGCTGGGGCTGTTCAGCCTGGCGAAGAGAAGACTGAGAGGGGATCTCATCAATCTTTACAAATATTTGAAGTGTGGGAGACAAAGGGAAATGACCAATCTCTTTTCAGTGGCCTGTGGGGACAGGACAAGGGGCAATGGTCACAAGTGGGACCACAGGAGGTTCTGCACTGATATGCAAAAGAAGTTCTTCATGGTAAGGGTGACAGAGCATTGGAACAGGCTGCCCAGGGGTGTTGTGGAGTCTCCTTCTCTGGAGACATTCAAGACCCTTCTGGACGCCTACCTGTGTGACCTGCTCTAGGGAACCTGCTTTGGCAGGGGGGTTGGACTCGATGATCTCTGGAGGTCCTTTCCAACCCCTACAATTCTGTGATTCTGTGATTATGTGATCTCCCTTCAAACTAAGTGCTGGATGCTCACAGGCTGGGTGGTCAGGTCCTTCTTGCTATGAAAGCAGATGAGATACTGAAAACTGATCCAGAAATGTGCAACAATACATGACTTCCAGTTCTGCAATTATCCTTCTGTATCTGGGTGTGTGGATGTGCCTGCAGACAGTGGACTGTGCAACAAAGTGTTGAAGTACTGTGAATTCCAAGTCCATACAAACATTAACTTTATGTTTGAAAATATTTCCCCGGGTCTGTAAATTTACTTCTGCCTGAATTCCCTGTTAATACCAAGGCAGGGCATTTTCCCTAAGTTTCCAGGTGCCATTCCGTCAGTAGTAGGAGTTGTATCAGAACATGTCCAAGTCAAACTTAATTGGATACATCCGAATCAGTGGAAAAGAAATAACTGGCAATTCAAAGGCTCTGCTCGAAGAGACACAGGTATTACTGAGCTCGTTAAGAAGAAAATTGCTGAATATTGTTAACATCCTTATGAATCCTCAAATCTTTGTGTAAGGAAGATGATTGGCTTGTTGAGTAAAACAATAGGAACAAAAACTTTTATTGTCACAGTTACCACTCAGGAGTGGCAGTTCTTCCAGGATCATGGTGGGATTAATAAGGAACTGAAAACACTTTACAACTTTCATAAAAGTGTATATTCATCAGAACTCTTCAAGGATCAAAAAGGCCTTGCAGAGTTTCACTGTACAGTTCAGCTTCCCTACAATAAACCAGAGAGACTTTTGGATTCCTCAATTCCTACAGAAGAAATTTCCCATGCTACTGAGACTTTTAATAACAGCAAGCCACTGGGGAAAGCAGCATTCCCATTTTAATTTTGTGCATCTTTTGAAGAGAAGTCACCCTACTATGTGCCTGTGTACATTTAATCATTCTCTACACACTTTATCAGCAAGCCTTCTCCCTGTAGGAGGAATACAATTAGGTACAGTACTAATTTATTATAAATAAAGCAAAGACCTGGTAAAATAACCTAGTTATCAATGTTTCACGTGACTGTGCCTATGAAGTACTAGCTAATGTTCTCAGTATGAGCCTAGAGAAATATCTATGGCATTTATAAATCCTAACCAACTTGACTTGGCTTTATTAAAAAAAAAACAAACAAAACAACAGAGAAAAGAAAAAATATTATCATCACATAACACAGGAAAACTGTTGATTTTAAGTGAAGTATCTAGAGATTTATGGAAACCAACTGCAGCTTTTTTACTCTGGTATTGCAGAAGGCTTGAATAAGATCAATAAGGAAATGCATTCCAATAAGGAAAGCCCGGGATTTATTTATTTTTTTGTAAATCATACTGACCCATTTTATGTATTTGTCTCCACTCTCAAGTTTAGTTGAAGTGCTATTTTATATGCAAGAGTCTCTTCTCATCAATCATAAGGAATAAAAAGGTCAGAAGGCCTCAGATTTTGGGAAAAATGGCAGGCAAGGATGCTCCCTTTGCCAGTGTGCTGTTTGTTCTGACCCCAGGATCAGATCGCTAGAGAGATGGAGGAGGCATTCTCATGGGGAGAAATCTCCATAAAATCAGCATGTATGTGGATGATCTGCTCTTAACTGTAATGAACCCAGAGTCATCTCTTGCATATGTGTTATTCATAATGGAACAGTTTGAAAAGTGGTCAGGCTTTAATCCTATTTTTAAAAACAGACGAATCAAAGGAATTAATTGAATTTTTTTCTTCCATGGCACAGCACAGCAACAATCTTTTAAGTGGCTGCTACACGATATTAAGTAGGAACACATTTATGCGCTATGACCTTAAGAGGCCATGCTGTGGATAAGCAAAATAGGTCCTTCCCCATCCATCCTCTCAGTCACAGCAAACTTCCCCTCGCTGTGGAGGGGAGCAAGGAGAACAGAAGAGGCTCAGGGGCTGCCGTTTCCCCTCTTGAAGAAGGGATATGAGGGCAGAGCTGAAGCTTCCTCTTGCCCAGCTTGTGTTGCCCAAGCACTAGAGAAGAGCGTAACTTCTTTCTAAAAGAGACAAAGCCATACAATCACAAGTCACAGCAAAAAGGGCATGGGAACTTAAACCCTATTTGGTCCTACATAATTTTACAGCACATCCTTGAATATTAATAACTTTCATTGGATGAATGAGATCTATTTAGTTCCAGAGGAACAATATTAAAATTTAATAATTTCAGGTGTTTTATGTCAACTGCACAGACATTTCCCAGCCATGCACATACTCCAAGAGACTTCCTTTGCACCTCTGATATAAAAACCATGAGAATGGGGTTTTGACTCCTAATATAACACCATCACTCCTCATGGACACAAAATTCTATATCCTAGCCCCTTCAAATTTGCCTGAGATTATTTCCAAAGGTCATCCTTGCAGAAGGGGCTGTGCCCTGACTGGCCTCGTGGCACACTAGAGAGAGTTAGAGTAAGGCTCAATTACACTCCAGTTATTCAAAACTATCTTTATGACCTCAATGAAGATAAAGCCGCTAATAACACTGGTTTGGAGGCAGCATTGTAGGAGAATATCAGGTTTGAGAATATCTAAAGAAGCTGAAGGTGCACGAGTCCATAGGACCTGATGAGATGCACCCTCAGGACCTGAGGAAACTGGTAGATGAAATTGCTAAGCTACTCTTCATCACATGTGAGAAGGTAATTGTGAGAAGACCAGTGAATCTCCCACTGACTGGGAAAGAGGAAGTATAACACCCATTTTTATAAAGGGAAAAAAAGGAAGACCCAGGGAACTACTGGCTGGTCAGTCTCACTTCTGTGCCCATCAAGATCATGGAGTATATCCTCTCAGAAGCTTTGCTCAGGCACATAGAAAATACAGAGGCAATTGGTGACAGCCAACATGGTTCCACTAAGGGCAAATCATGCCTGACATTCAGTTGCCTTCTGTGATGGGGTTATATCATCAGTGAATAAGGGAAAAGCAGCTGATGTTATCTATGTGGGCTTGTGCAAAACATTTGACTGTCCCACATGACATCCATGTCTCTAAATCTGAAGAGGCCTGGATTTGATAGTTGGACCACTCTGTGGATAAGGAAACAACAAGAGTTGCGGTCAACAACTCAATGTCTGAGCAGAGACCAGTGACAAGGGGTGCTCCCCAGGGGTCAATATTGAGAACAGTATTGTTTAATATCTTTGTCAGAGACATGGACAGTGGGATTGAGAGCACCCTTAGCAAGTCTGATGATGACACCAAACTGTGTGGTGTGGTTGACATGCTGGAGGGAAGGGATGCCATCCAGAGGGACCTTGACAGGCTTGATAGGTGGGCCTGTGAGATTTGCATGAAGTTCAACAAGGCCAAGTGCAAGGTCCTGCACATGGGTCAGGGCAATCCCAAGCACAGCTACAGTCTGGGCAGAGAATGAGTTCAGAACAGCTCAGAGGAGAAGGACTTGGCAGTGTTGTCAATGAAAAGCTCAACATGAGCTGGCAGTGTGTCCTTGCAGCCGAGAAAGCCAACCGTGTCCTCAGTTGCATCAAAAGTAGGGTGACCAGAAGGTCAAGGGAGGTGATTCTGACCCTCTGCTCTGATGAGACCCCACCTGGAGTACTGTGCCCAGCTCTGGGGCCCCCAGTACAAGAAGGACCTGCAGGATGAGTCCAGAAGAGGGCCACAAAGATGATCAGAGGGCTGGAGCACCTCTGCCTGTGAAGACAGTTGTCTCAGTTTGGCTTGTTCAGACTGAAGAAGGGAAGGCTCCGGGAGAACTTAAAGCAACTTTACAGGACCTGAACAGCTGGAGGGGGACTGTTAGCAAGGGCGTGGAGTTATAGGACAGGGAACAATAGCCTTAAACTGAGGGAGGGGAGATTTAGATTAGACATCAGGAAGAAATTCTTCCCTGTGAGGGTGGTGAGGCCCTGGCACAGGCTGCCCAGAGAGGCTGTGGCTGCCCCCTCCCTGGCAGTATTCAAGGCCAGGATGGATGGGGCTGTGGGCAACCTGGTCTGGTGGAGGTTGTCCCTGCCCATGGCAGAGGGGTTGGAACTAGGTGGTCCCTGAGGCCCCTTCCACTCAAACTAGTCTGATTCTGTGATAAAAATACTCCAAAACTCCTACCAAGAAATCAGGTAGCATCAGAAACACTGAAGTAGCAGCTCCAAATGGTCTCTTGGTAGGCTGACCTGGCAGCAAACACCTCTTGGACACATAGACATAAAGAATAACAGCACCACTGAAGACAGGATCCTGCTGAAAAGTATGCTGTTCTAGAAAACTGTGTTGTAAGGGTGGTAACCTTACAACACCCATGGGAACTAATCAAATGAATTTCAGCTCACTCTGCCCTTGGGAATGAAAGCATAGGCATAGAAATCTTCCCTTCTCCAACTAAAGAAGGAAACTTTTCCACGTGATAACAGGCTCACCTGGCATGTAAGCATGGTGAGTAACACAGCTCTATAGAGAAAGCTACACCAGGGAGCGCTGGCTTGGCTGAGAGCCCTTGAGGTATCTTCAGACAGCTCAGTTCCTACAAAGACCTCTCACTGGCATAACATGCAACTCAGCTTCTATGGCTTCTATGACTTAGTCCGGCATGTTGATGTCGCCATGTTGTGTATCTTTTTATTTTTTTGCAGTTAAAATGAAAGAATATTCAGGCCTTCTCCTGTGAAGAGCTAAAATAGATATAGGCTATTTTTGTACCACTTCACACAATGTCTCTACAGTGTGATGTGTTTGCACCATATCAATGCTACAATCTGTATTATTTCTAATTTTATAGTTTTAGACTTTCTATCTGAACTGTTCACTTAACAATATCACCAAGCGAGCCACTCTTGGTAATTTCTTTAAAATGTATAGCAACACTGGAGAAACTTTACATGTACATCAGTGGGGAAGAGCTCCTATTCTCAACTGTGAATAGTAGCTCAGGGTAAGTAATTTCCCTTTAGCAGTATTCAATTCTCCCCTCAACCAAAACCCCTAAATTTTCATTGTAAAAATTCCCAATGTCTAACAGAGTCAGATACCCGGAGAGGCAGCTGACAGTCCACATCATGTGACATTATGCACCTGAACCTCCAAAAACAGTGTGGAGCCCCAAACTAGTTGGTCAGTGTGACTGGTAGGCTATGTTCAGCAAGACTAAAGCTAATTCTTTAAAAGAAGGCTGAAAATTCCAGCAACACTAGGATGTCTTCCTATCATCTTCACTATTCTGATTTTTTTAAGAGCTCCTACAGTTCTGTCCACTCTCAAAGGGGATGCAGAAGATATGCAGATATGGCTGCAGATATGTCCTACCAGGATCAGCTCTCACCCTACTTTCAGGCTTAGTATGTGGCATATTTGCTTTTGCTTTTCATACATTTCTTCCCACAGGATCCACTTAAAAGCTGAGAAATTCTCCCTTTGTGAACTTGTTGTTGCAAGGGTTTTGTGTTCTGTTATTTTTCCTGGTTTAGTCAAAATATCAGCTAGAAAAAAAAAAAAAACTTGACAAGGAGAAGATATCAACAGATGATACCTGAAATGATGGTCACGTTGTGGCTCTTGAGAGTAAGAACTGCAGGCAACAAAATGATTTGAGGGTTAGGGTATGGATATGAGTTTCCCTCTTCTGGTGTTCTCTGTGAGCCATTACAAAACTTAATTGTGGATCAAGAATGCAGGGAAAGAAATCTTCCAAAATTTCTTTGAGAGAAAATACTGGAAAGAAAATAGTTAAAGATTTTAAATTTATAACTGCTGCTTCAAAAACAGCTGTGGTGACCAGATGCAGTTTTGCAAACGTTACCAGCTTTGGTTAGAGGAAGCTCATCTTCCTCGCTTCCCTATAAACAGGCAATTAAATGTAGCTGCTGACATTCCAGATTCTCGATCTCTCCAAATCTAACTGAATCATAATACAAAGCACGCAGCACCTTGTTAAAACAGACTTGTTAAGAATGTTATTTAAACTTGCTGCTTGGACTCGATGCAAGTAAAGGCTATCTGTAGACAGGTAAGTGTGGCCCAAAGCACTGTGGACCTTCACCCAGGTCCTGATTTTGCCAAACCCCAACATTTCAGCAGCAGTTTTGAGAAAGTCCATGAGTAGCATTTTTATATTTACATAAAACACTGCAATGAATAGTCAAATTAGTCAATGCTATTTGTTTTAAAAACAACAGTGAAAGGAGAGACTCAGTGCTGCTGTGTTTCCCAGGAGTGTTTTCTGCTTCAGATGACCTATTTGCAGCAGACGACTGAATACTGTACTTCTGTGCATGCTCTTGACATGTGTTTCACACAAAGTCTCCAAACACCTCAGAAACATTAATAAATTAAACTGCAAGAGCAATAATAATTTCAGCTTCACATTCACAGAATCTACCTCTCAAAGTCTTCCCAAGTATCTGTGGCAGAGCTAAAACTGAAATTCAATCTTCCAATCACTTTGAATTATGCTTTGCTACTATATCATGCAGTCTCACAGCCTAAATCAGGCTGGAAGGGACCTCAGGAGACCACCCCATTCATCAGCCTCCTCAAAGCAGGATTAACAACTGGATGGAGACAAGGGGAAGACATTTTTCCCTTGTCTCCAGTCAGCATTTCCACTCATGCAGCTTGTGGTCATTGTTTCTGCCCTGTTGCTGAGCTCTTCTCAGAGGAGCACGGCTCTGCCACCCATCCAGCTCCCCTCAAGCAGCAAAGCCCCCTCAAGGCTCAGCTCAGCTGCCTCTTCTTCAAGATGAATAAACCAAACTCCTCAACCTCTCTTCCTGCACCATCACCACCTCTGTGGCCCTTCCTGGTCCTGCTCCTGTTGTTCAGTTCAGTGACTCTCCTGCCCTGGGACTCCTAGCTGGGAATATCCCCCTGAGAGAGACCCTCAAAACCCAAGTGGAGGAGGGACCCCTTCCCCAGACCTGCTGGCTGCACTCAGGCCAAGACAGCCCTGGAGGCAGTCAGCTGCCTTTGCTGTACAGATGCTCTCACTCTCTGCTCACCTCATTCAGGTTGTTGTAAAGCATCACCCAGGGCCTTTTTTGGCAGAGCTGACTCGGTCATCCCCAGCTTCTTAGTCCAGCAGGCTGGTTATGTCAGCTCAGTGCTACAGAGTTTGTTTTTAATTCTGTTAGACTTCATTACTTTTCTGTCATGTTCTTCCTCCACCTGTAAAGCCCCATTAGAAGAGCAACTGTGCTTTTCCAGTGTATCTACTGCACCAAGTGTGGTTTCGTTATGAGCCTGGTTAGAGTGCACTCCATCCCATCAACAAGGTTGTTCATGAAGAAGATAAACAGTACTGGCCCCAGTAGAGGTAAGTGCACATGGCATCAGCCAACCTAACTCCAGCCAAACTGCCCCCAGTCCTATAGTCTTATCCACACAGTGGATATGTCAGCCTGATAACCAGGATATTATGAGCGAACATGTCAAAAGGCTTGCTAAAGTCAAGGTAGACAAGATCTATTCATCTCTCATACTCAAAGACAGTAATTTCTTCAGAAAAGATGATCAGATATGTGAGGTATGATTTGTTCTGGATCAGTTTGTTCTGGCTATATCCTTGGGTCCTTGAAAGAGCTTCTATGAGAACCAGCACCATCACTCTCCTGGACACTAATGTGAGGTTGATGCAGTTCCTCACTCTTACTCTTTCTGATGATGGCTGTGACATTTACCTTTCTCTGCCATGATTTTTCAGTGATGACAGGCAGCAGCTTCAGGATGACAGTAGCCAGCTCTCAGTGGCCTCCAGCATGTGATGTCTGGTCCCATGGACATATTTTCTAAACAGACCGTAACTCCATCCTCCCCTACTGTGACTACTACATTCCTCACGCAGGTTTTGCTTCTAGGATATGACCTAGGAGGCCTGAGAGCAGATTCTGACATGAAACCCTGAGGTTTCAGAGCAGTTCATCCACGCTTACGCTGGTCTTCCTTCTCATTTTTGCTGCTGATGCACTCATAGTATCCATTTTTGTCCTGCTCATCCCTCATCAGTTTTGCTTCCACTCAAGCTTTGGCCCATTCTGTCCCTATGTGCCTGGACAACACCTCTGTGTTGCTCTTTAGTCATCTGCTCCTGTTTCTACCTCCTGTCTGCTTCCTTTTTTTATTACAAACAGGTGCTTCTGCTGCAAATTACTCAGGTTATATAATTAAGCTGCACCTACAAACTTACAAACTCTACAGTTTAATACGCTGTTGTACCTCGTGTCATCTTACAGCAGCAGCCACACAAATATGACCTATACAATACTAAGTCATGGTGACAGCAGATATAACCGTAGTCATCCACGCAGAATTTTAGCAAGTGGAAAATGTTTTCCAAGTGTCTTCTGAAGTACACGTGAAAATTTGGCAATGCTATTTTCACTTTACAGAACTAAAATTGACATATGCAAACTCTGTAAACTTTTTTCTTTCTAACATACTTGTAAATAGCTGAAGGTTAAAGAGAACACTATCCAAGAAAGTCCTTCTCGAGACCACTAACTCCAAAGAATCAGAAAAGACTAAAATTTTCACCCACATCTTTGAGATAGGAAAATTTTCAAGCCTGTTTTCATAACTTTCTTGTCAACACATTCATATTCAAAGCCTAAGCAATGTTTGGTTTAGTTTGAAGCACTGTAAAACGGTCATGAAAACTGAAAAATATAAAAGTGGTGCAAATATGATGACAAACTTATGTTCCTGTTCAGAAATACATTTACACCAGTTTCTCATTTATGTGATGCAAAACATTTTAAAAGGTTATTTTCAGATATTGAAAACATTTGCACACAAGCATAACTGAATGCACATTAGATCTTTCTCCCTTTACAATTCAATGTCAACAAAACCTGGCACTGATACTTAGTAAATCTACATCTCTTTCCTGTGCTGCTCTCCATGCCAGTTCCCTTTTAGCTCCTTTAATCTAAACTGCCCTCTCCAAAACCTGATGTGCTCAGGTTGTAACTTCTTCCTTCAGAAACACCCCCAACAGCACTTCCAAAATGATCAGTAAGTCTTTCCAACCCCCCCTCCACCCAAGGCTTGAATGCAACCCTACACTGTTTTTCTCATGATCTGATGATACTCTTGTTTCAATGACAACCCCCCCCCCCAACCTGGTGATTCTGAACTAACTCTTCCTTTCCTGCTTCTCACAGAATACCATTTTTCCATCTTTGCTAAGAAATATGCATCAATAATAACAGTATCTCCCACTCTTCTGTGATGAGAGCTTACACCCCGTTTTGTAGTCCTTCAAAACTCCCTCCTCACTTACTCCCATGGGATCTCTTTCAGTTCTGGGTAAGCAGATTTCCTCAATGACTTCACAAAGCCTATCACTGTTACTTTACTTTCTATATCTTCAGATTTTCTTTGTCTCTCTGGTTGTCACTTCCCCAAGGCAAAGGCAATGTTTTCCCACACATTCTCTTCAGCACTGATTGTATCACATGATAATTTTTAATTACCTTTCTGTTCAGAGCCACACCATCTTCGCAGTCCAGCACTGCACAATCTACATCTAGGGATGGGATTTTTCGTATCTTCTTTTCATCATCTGCAGGTACATAGAGCACAGCTCGCCTGGGAACATACTTGTGAGATGATGCAAAGCGGTAACTAAGCTTAGGAACACCAGCTGGCAGAGGAGAATCCACCCTGTAAAGGATATTGTTGAAATTAGACTCTTGGCTACAATGCTGTAACAAATACTTGACTATATTTTTAAAGGGAAACACTCCTACATAGATGGCGGCTAGTTTGGGGTTATTTATATTTTTTTTTTTCCTTAGTAAGAACCAAGGTAGGGAGGTATCAGTAGTACAGCTAATTACAGTATAAAGCTCCAAAATCACAACATTCAACAGCGGTTGCAAATTGAAACACTCCCAACCGAAGGACTCCCAGGGCTGATGTTATCTGCACAGACTTAATTATACCACCAGTTCCATGCACTATGGTCAGTATTGGATACAGAAGGGTGGTGGTTGGGTTTCTCCCTGTCATATAACTCCTCCATAGGCTGGAGGCTGTGCTGGGAACAGATCAGGATTGCTTTAGGGAGGAGGCTGCTATCAGCCACATCTTCCAGGAGCTGGGCTTCATGCTGTGAACGAAGCTGGCAGCGTTGGTTAAAACAAACATGGGTTTGCGACACTGATTTTACAACCTTAGTAGTGTATCAACAGATGTATTTGCATGCAAATTTTAAAAAAGCAAAGTGGATGGAGGGGGAAAATGAGGAAAACAGGAATGAAAGCCCCATATAACGTGGGACCTCACTAATCCCAACACATCCTCTCAGAAGCCTTCAGTCCCACCGCACCGACTTCCATCAACAGAGCTCACAAACCCACCAGCATCATCAGCAGGTTTTTGGCTGCAGTGCCTTATAAAATTTAGCAAGGCTTTGTGCATCTTGTTTCAGAGCAGGTGTCATCTTGTGATGCCACATGGCTGTAGTGGGCATCATTCTCATGGCCTGTAAGTGTCAGGTTTGTGGCCAACTCCGCCCCGTGCTGCTATTCCCAGTGAGCGACCAGCTAATTCACCAGAGGCACAAGACCTCCATGTAGAAGCAGTGGAGCTGTTGAGGAGGGGAGGCTGCCCTCGAGTGCCGTAAGGAGCTTGCGCTGCTCCATAATTACAAGCACAGAGAAATAAATTGCAGAAGGTACAACCGTGTTTCATAGTCTTCCAAACAAAAAGCCCAAATAAAACTAGCAAAATCAACCCAACAAACCCTTGCCTGCTACCATTCCTCCCTGTTTCATGCTGTACCCTCAGGCCTATTCCGCTACATCAAAAATGAGGACAAAATAATACAATTTGCCTTCACACTCAGAGCACAAGTCACTTATACTGCAAAATAATCCTACCATATAACACCATTATGCATTATCATGTATATTATTCAGCACTTTGAATAATGCAAAGCTTTTCTAGCACCATGCTGAACATGTCATTATCGCATCATGTCAGGAATCCATGCATTTTCCTATGCCCCTCTTAATAACGCTTCCCAAGTTGCTACACTGGGATGACATGTGGCTGCATGCGCATGTGGGTTTTCTTCAAAGTGAACATGACTAACCCCCTCAAACACTTGGAAATTAGTTCAGTCAATCTAAATCAGAGCCTAAGTGACATGCCACTGACAGGCCACTACAATATTTGCCTTTCTAAGCTAACCCCATTGATGAACCCTAACTTCCCTTAGAGTGAGCACCCTAAAAGCTGAATACAAGCCTTGGCTTAACAATAGGAAGACGGCTTTTATCATGTTTTATCTCAGTAAAATAAGTTCAAAAGGACCACTATTCAATCACCTCCTCCACCGGGTCTCTGCCATGTCCTGGGTGGACCGACTTTATGAGCCCACAAAATCCCACCACCAATCTCTTCTTTGTAACGTGCCTTGTGATGCTTAATTCCACCTAAGCAATGTTGCAGCTTCACTGTTCAACATAAATAGCACATTATTTTAATATAAATGGGAGCACGACCTATATTAATAAATCTTCTTCATCTCTAACTGCAACAGCATTGTGTCTTTGGTGGTAGAGGGCCTGACAATACCTGGAGACACGCAACTGAGATCCACCGAGTCTATCCTAAGTATCCCCTCTGCGCCTCCCCCACAAACCACTTCATGTCCCCTGCCTCATGGTGAAGTGGGGATGGTAACACAACCTGTGGCAACTCAAGTGGCTGCTAGTTAAATCCACTTAATCCCATTTTCTCACAGTAGTACACTTGGGGTGAGCAAGGAGGTGGTGGGAGAGTGGTTTATCTCAAATGGAAATAGAAGGGTCTTTTTTCAGTGTGACACAGAGGTCAGCAAAGAAGCCTGCAGTCCTTCAATAAACATATATGAGAGGACAAAAGTGATTAGTTTCTATTCTCTTTCTCTGATGGCTTCAACCTTGTAGTTCCCAAAAGCACAAAGGAGTCAAATAGCTCAGCCCATTAATAGTTAACTCCAGCCTAGAGTCAAGCAGCCCCTGAAGGACCCTTAATGACTGCTTCTGCCAACCCTCCAACCCATCCAAAACTCCACAGAGGTGACTAACACCATAACCTCAGAGCACACTGAGCTGTACCCCCGTCACACACATTTGCTAGCATTTCTTCTAGGTTGTCATCAAACCTAGGGCTGTCTGACCAGTCAGGTTCTCTCTCACGGCTGTGAGCCCCACAGGCACAGCTTTGCTCTGCACACCATGCACAACATGTAATATTGCAC
This sequence comes from Heliornis fulica, assembly GCA_013399135.1. Taxonomy (NCBI): domain Eukaryota; kingdom Metazoa; phylum Chordata; class Aves; order Gruiformes; family Heliornithidae; genus Heliornis; species Heliornis fulica. Next base: position 122,827 of record VXBZ01005971.1, read on the forward strand.
AGGCAAAACCATTGTTACCTGCAGACCAGATTTAACTAGATACCACCAATAAGGTCTGTGAACTTCCATTTATCTTGAGAAAGAGTATTACTTCTCCAACTAACTCTGGAGAAGCAGTTGATTAAATCTTAGATAACACTGCCTAATTAGCCACAAAGTTTGGGATACTATCACCTGGTGACTATTGCTATCTTTTCTTCAGCTAACCAACTCTGTAGTCTCATGGGCCCAAATAACAGATTTCTTGAGGCCCAGATTATCAGAAAAAGATTATGTAAATCTGTCAAATTATTACTCTTATGGAATATTTTAGAAAGTTGAAGAGTATTAATTTTTTCAAGAGGTATGACCAGAAAAAAAATACAGGAGGAACTGATGTTGGAGGACTGACATTGCATCCTTCTTTTTTCAAAGCAAAGAGCTCTAGAAATGTACATATAAAATAAGAGTTTTCAACAAGTATGCTTAGGTGTGACTGCAATAAGTGTCTTTATGTGCTATTATTTTGACATATACTCTGGAAAAAAAGTCATCTTCTCTCACTGTGCATTTGCTTGCAAGGTTATATTTTAGGTTCTACAACAAAATGAAATGTAGCAGAAGTAGTGTCTTTATTAAGAAAATAAAGACCTTTTTTAAAAATAGTATCAAGGCCTAAGGTGCTATGCATATGAGCAGTTAGCGACTCTGGTAAGAAGTGCTATCCTGATTACCTCAACTTCTGTTATTTTGAAAGAATAAAACCATCCCAAACAATTACTTTTTAGGACAAAACCATGCCTCTACCCCACCCAGCATAGAAATCTCAATTATATTTTTAACCATGAAGAGGAGGAAAATCTTATGTACATTGTGACTGACAGCAATTTTATGATTCAAACTAAGTGTGACTGTTTTAAACTAAACACGTGGACGAAAGCCAAGTGAGTTTGCTAAGACAATGTTTCTTTCTTTAAGATTTTTAAGTAAAAACCGGGACTAAGCTATTGAGTAATACTCATTAAATTGTTTTACAGCAGTGTATTTTCACTCATAGCATCTAGCAGCATGTGGCACGCTCCTGGGTCTTGGAAACGAAACTAAATTTCTGCAGCAGATGTAACGCTCCACTGAAGTCTGCATCAAATATGTAGAAGAAGCTGGCGAGTTGAAGATACCTGTGATCCTCTGGGAACTGTTTCACCCAAGAGCAAATAGTTCACCCTCAGGTAGGAGAAAACAAATCCTTTTTGATTGTGAAGAGACACTCTACTTAGCAATGGCAGCCACGTGGTGTGACCACAAGCCAGGGAAATTACCCAAAATGATGCACGTTTCCCTGCTGTAAACTGGATTTTCACACGGCAGAGGTTACGCTCACATGTGTTCTGAGCTGCACATACCTGTGCAGGCTCATCGGAGCCAACAACATACAGCTCACAAAGAGAAGCACTTCCACAAGTGATTTTCAGGATCAGCACTTTAACCTTCACCTCACTTCTCTCTTTATTTCCTAGATCAACTCAGCCCTGGAAGAGATGCTACAATGTGATCTGCCTCACGCATACAAAAAAATATCGTACATCGTGTATGTGTATTGTACATGATGTATCATACAATAAAGTGTATGTTATCATACAATATCGTATACATCGGCCAAATCTCTCCTTCTACAGTCGCTGGCACAATGCTGGCAAAGCATCTCCAAAGAACATGTTTAGGCATCCATATAAAGCCATTTTAAAAGCTGGCTAATTTCCACAACGCGCATCTCAGACCTGTATTCTTCACATAACTCTGTACTAACCACAGTCCTCAGTATCTGTGGTGCTGAAGGATGGGAGTGACCCCAGACCTAAGCACCTACTGAACACGACCCAGTGAATGTGGCAAAATCTCTTTCAAATTATTTCTCCTATATGTGCAAAAAAACCCAAATAAAGGGCCCCAGAGTAAATATAATGGTTTTCCTCTGTCGAATTTACCAGGGAGTAGCTCGCGACCGCACACAAATAACCCACCAAAGACAAAGGGAACTTCTATGAAATTACAAAGCCCTGCAATTTGCATAGTAATTCTTTCTAATTAAGAAAAGAAGATATAAGTTGTTTGTTATAAACATCAGCAGGCCCTGTGCAAATACGAAGGGCTCGCAGCCGAGCCGAGTATTTGTCGAATCAAAGAGACTCGCCGGAGAGTTTTATTGGTACAGCTGCGGTGCATGCATTTTATCACACATGCTAATAATCCTGGTTATGGCACTAACATTTTAATCATTTGTTCTGTGGGCTTGTTTCTCAAACAATTAGCACTAATGAATGGCCAAAATACCTCGGATCATATATGTCTAATTGCAGTCAAGAGCGGTTATTGTCCGCATGTACATTTCAATTCACCTCTGGGGATAATGTTTGTTAATTGTATTTCTTTATATAGCAAGTGAAAAAAGGCTGTTCACTCAAAAAGGGACTAAGTGTTCTCTTCTTTCCCTTTGTTCCCACAAGAAGCTAAAGTCACTTCAAGAGGCACTTAATCCCATCATCCATGGTTACAATTGCCTTACAGCATCAATCAAAAAGAATCTGAAGTAAAATGATGCAGCTATATTGTGTAATTAAAAGCAATTCAGGTAGTTATTGCTTGGGGCATTTTCCAGGTCCAAATACTTAAAATGGCACCGCGGGGATGCTAAATACTGTAGTGTTTTAAATTTGGTCAACTACAATATCTCACAGAGAAAGGGGAGGAATATGCAAAAAAAAAATAATCTCCTAGCGTGTATTGTAAAGCAGAAGAAAAGAGGAGGAACAGCCTAACGTTTGAAGTGACAAAATCTACAAGTCTCCATATAAAAGGGAAATAAAAATATCAAGAAGAGAGAAAAGGGGAGGAAAAAGAAAAGGACGGCAGTTTTCAAGGGGAAGAAATTCCCCGCAATTGTTAAAAAGTTAAAGTGTGAGAAAATGCAAACGTTTCCTCCTCGCCTGGGAAACAAAAACTCGTGTCACACAGGCTTTGCCATCAGAATACCGGTCCCCGAAATCTCAGAGCTTTCCTAGCAGAAATAAATCCGAGGTAAACTGAGCAGTTTCTTCCTTGGGGGGGGGGGAGAGGTTTGGGGGAGAGAATGAAAGGCTTAGGTTAAAAGAGAAAAGCTATGATATTTACTTCTGAATAAAGCCAGAACTTCCCAAAGGTACTTTACCTAACAACTGCCACTACCACTGATCCAATTATGCTAAAATTAAAACTGGGGCGTTATCAACATATCAAACGCTCTGCTTTACATTTTGATTTCTCCCTTTGTTTCAGACCCTCTACGGTCATTTCCCTGACTCTCCAAAAACTAATTAAGAAACCCTCCAAACTTAACCCCTCGCCAAGGCAGGCAGAAGCCACCAGATCTTGTGTTTTGAGACCTCTTTGACAAGCAGCTTTCCTTCCCAGTCACAGCGTCCTGGAAGAGGCTTTGTCTGATTTTAAACTCCCCCAATAAGGCTGATATGATCTCGCATGAATGTAACGCGGAGATTAATTTCCTTGATGCTGAGGAGACATAGACAGGTATAAAATCAGCCAAGCCCTCAAGTTTGAAGATGGTGACAGAGTTTCACAGCATCCTTAGGGAGACAAGTGGTCCGTGTCCGGCCGCAGGGACTGAGCATGGTGGGCTGAAGAAGTGCTCACAAAAACTCAGCAAATTAAGAAATTTAACCTCTGTAACAACCAGCTTTGGATATCAAAAGGGACAGATTGGAGAGGGTTGCTCCCAAGAGCAGTTGCCTGCTGGAAAAACTGTGGCGGGGAGAAATGAAAAGGGGGGAACTTCCAAGTGACCTTTTGCAAGCGCTTGCTCCAACTGCTAGGGCACATCACGTTATAGCCAAAAAACAGTGAGACAAACCAAATGGGGAAGGAGAGCCCTGCTGATAAAAAAAAAAAAACCACGACACAGAGAAGCGTGAGTGGAAGGAAGCAGTTTGAGTTTGAATGGAAACGAAGTACCGAATCCCTAGTTGCTGGCAAGTCATTTTAGGAAAAATATGTAACTTTAGCTGCTATTTATAATTTTTTCCTATCTCCACTAAATCAGTGTAAGTCGTATTAAGTGGACACCGGAGCCTTTCTGAGGATAAGATTGAATACAAATCGTGAATGCACTGACAAAGTTTAAAATCATGGATCCCTAAGTCATAAAATGATAAAAGGCAATCATAGGTTAAATAGTTAACCAAACTTTCTCCTCCCACCAGCACTAACCGTAAAAAAAAAAAAAAAAGACCTTTTATTTACCCCACAGTGTTCTTTCAACTACATTTGACCCTGTTGTTTTGATTCACTCCGAGCTCCACCATGGCTTGAATTGCTTTGACTGAAGATCAGGGGTTTTTTTCTTCCCGGTTCAAAATGTCCAAATTAGACAGTGGAGATTAAAAAAAAACCTCCAAAACCCACCAAAACAAAAGGACCATTGGCTTCTCATACTACTAACATCTATTTTCACAGCAGCAAAAGTAGTCTGGTTTTAAGGAAGGGGAATGTGCTGCGGGGATTTTTAAAGAGATTTGAATAATGGCTTAGGGTGACAAGGGCTGCTGCTTCCTCCTAATGGCAACAGGCTGCTTCTCTTGGGCAGCCTCTGTGTGTGTGTGTGTGTGTGTGTGTGTGTGTGTGTGTGTGTGTGTTTGCTATCATCCAAGGTTAATTGGTGTCCTGTCTTGGGGAGCTTTAACATACATGAGACATACAGTCGAGGGTTTGCTCCTTTCCTTACAGCGTGGATAGCCCTCAATAACTCCTCGAGCCCATACCGTATTCCCTAGCTGAGCTGCACCTCACTTTGCTTTTACCCTTAGCCAAGTTTCTGGCTCCTTGGGATGTTTTCTGCTGCTTCATCAAACCCACATCACTGCTGGGCAATGGAAAAGCACCGTCTGTCTGCAGCACACTTGCTTTGCCACATCAGCCAAACAATGGCGTAGTTAAAATACCAATTCATTCCAGTTTTTCTAAACATAAAATTCTATAAATAAACAGGAACAGTAAATATTAACAGTTCTTAAATTTAATATCTATATGTAAGTTTTCAGTGCTTTAATGTACATAATGATGTTTCTACGTTGCATTTTTTGAATTTACAACACTTTAAAGGGATTTAGTAAAATTTTGTTTAGCTATACATTTTCCCTAACAGAAGCTTCTGCACTACATAATTTTTTACAGAATTGCAACTAGCAGCTACAACGGAAAATTACAACTCATTTCAAATATCAAAAACATCCCACAACACCGGTGAAGAATATTCCATACCATATTGAGAGGCTTAGAAAGGACCGCATATAAAATTAGCCTTTAATATGTGTGTTGACAAGTGAGAAGAGATGATTTTGGATGTATGGCATCAATGTAGGACATGTTTTGGTTTATTGCTGTTGCATACAAACCAATATACACCATGTGTACTCGGGGCTCTGCAACACAAAGGAAAAAGGATGGCTTCAGAGGTCAAGCACCCTCCAGTTCAGGATGACCAGGCACATATCACCAACAGGCTTCTCCTGGAGCATCCTATGCTAAACTTTGTCTTAGGAATTCAATATGTAAACCTCACAAATCTGTAATTGTTGCACAGAGTCAGACCCACACTGGTGGCCTCTGCAGAAAAGGTGGACTTTGAGGATATTCTCTACATCATTCGCTGTTGCCTCTTCCAGTTCTCTCCTCCAGCTCACTGTCAGGCACTTCCTTTCCTAACAATTCTGCTCCAATGTTTTCACACAGTGACTCTGCATCCACCCACATCTCTCGTGTACATCTCACATATACACAAAAAGAAATCATAATAATATTTGGACAGAATTTCTGGTCTTACCGAACAAGCTTTCTCCCTCTTTTCCTCCCTGCTCCATGCTCTTTCCTCCATCCCTGTGCTGACACCAGAATACTGGGAGCATCCTCAACACTGAGCTCCCGCAGCTCCTGCCACCAGTACTGCTGTGTGTGCCTCAGCTAAATGCTGCAAGGTCAAGATTGAGACCAGGGTTTGAAAATTCAGTGCTAATTACTGTGATTACAATCCCAGGCCTAAACAGCCAAAGCTTCCTGAGCAGTTTAGGAGCGGGTTGCTAACGAGTTACATGTAAAATAAGAAACAGGCACTCGATAAAGTCAGAATCTATAAAGTGCTATTCCTGCCTGTTAAATGACCCTGCTGTAACACCACGCCACTACCTCACCCGAGCCTAGTCAGGTTAGGTATCCATATCTGCACTGTGTGAGAGAAAAGAAAAACAAGTCCTTAAAATCAGAACTGATTTACGTCCAAGAGAGAACAGAATTACACTGAAGGTGTACCCAAGAATATTTCACTGGTGAAAATGAATCAAATATCAACATCATGGTGCTACTAAAGTTGTAAGAAAGAATAAATTTGTCACTTTTAGAACTTCTAATTTTTTTTTGTGACAAATTCTCTTCATTGTAAATTCAGCTGCAGTGGGGATATTTTACAAGCCGAGGTTCCCTTCATACTTCTGTGAGTTTCTCACCGAATAGCCCATATTTTATCTTGATTTGGAATTTGCGGTAGCCTGCACTTAGCCAAAGCACAAACAGCGTGACGATTCCTGTACTTAGAAATGTATCTAAAGTATGCTACTAAATAAAGCACAGACATTTTTACTACTGAGGAAAAACAAAACAATATTGCAGTCTTCTCTGCACTTTGAGATTGCTCCTGTAAACCCGCTCAAGCATGTGCTTAGCCCAGAGAAATCAAAAGGACTAGTCAAACACTTAAAATTATCCATGTGCTTAAGTACCTGCAAGACTGGGGATTAATTTTGGATTATGAAACTGTTCCATTTCCATGTGTTCTTAGGCTATACACTGCCCAAACTGCTATTTTCAGGCTTTGGCACAGAGACTTGTGCAAAAACGAGACTTAGATGTATGCAGTTGCAATCCAGCTGGCGAATATCTTTTAAACTATGTAAAGATGCTCAATCTTAGATGGGGAAAAAAAACCCAACCCAACCCAAAACACCCCAAACTGCATGATATTTTCAGAGTAAGATGCAAAGAAAAAAAAAAAATGTTTAGCCAAGCATTATTTTTGTGGAAGAGTTATTTTGTAGTAGATTTATTTTGTATTAAGCTGAACTTACTCAGAATGGTTTCTGTGCCAAAAGAAACCTGAGTAGTGAAGAACAATTCAGGAAGCAATTAGTAAATACGAAACCGCTGAAGAACAGAACTATAAAACTGAAATGCGCTGCAATTACATCAAACCCCCCAAATGTAGTAATTACATCAGAGCTGATACAATATGACAGAAGAAAGAACGAACGCACAATGCTGGTAGTTCAATGGCGAGTACAGCTACGCTAATTGAAAACCTACTGCTCTCTGCCTTTGAATACCAGCCTGGTAGAAATTTTTAAATATTTCCTAAACGGACGATAAAGATGAATACGTGCAAATCCCGCGGTGCTCCAGGCAACACTTAACTTCAGAAACGTCTACAGGCAGAAATACTACCCTGCCGTATGGCTCGGGATGGCACAAACAAGCATCTGTGCTTATTTTTTTAACTAGTCAGATTTATAAGTGCAATGAAATCCCTGCATAAGCATTTTATATTGACCTGATATGGACTTACTGTTTTAACCAGCTCTTTAACTAACTCCACAAGTTAATAAAGGCAACTACATGAATCCTTACTGCCTATACATTAAGATAAGAAAAACATTCATTAAGCAATATCCAGATTGTTTTAATTACAGGAATATCACTCTTATTTGTAGTATAATGTTCGTTAAGTAGAGTATAACATTTGCTTAAAATGCCCCAGAGGCAGTTAAACTCTTGATTAGCTGAAAAAAAAGAAGAAAAAAATTCTCCCTTAACTTCAATCACGGGAGCTAATGCCTACTGCAAGGAAATTCCAGTACTTTTAATCATAAGGAAATGTCATATGTAAATCTTATTAACCATGGAAAACATTATATAAGATCAAATTAATTTTCTGTGCTGCTATCACTCCTCCATGTTAGCAGACTGTAGGAATCTTTTCTGGGACAGTCGTGGTAGTAACAATAGTAAGTCCAGCCCTATTTCCATTGAGAGTGAAATAAGACGAAAACCAGTTCTTATTTTATTAATTTCAAAAGATAGCAGGGGATGCCCACACATTTTCACTCCTATATTTTCATGCCTTTGACTATGCCCCTGTTCAATTATCCGAAGTCAAAATATACAAAACTGGTAGCAGTGGTGACATTAAACAATCTTATGGAGACTGCAGAACTTTCTTGATCTCCAGTAAACAAACACCTGGCAAAGCTTTATTATCCAACAATAACATTCCATTTTTCTCCTGCCTTTTTTTGGTATGTTACAAGAATTAACGTCATTGCTGCTTTTGTGCAGATGATGAAACATCTTCAGTATATTTTCTTCAGTATTTATCTTGCATCTGCCCATTATTCCATACATCTCTTAAAAATCCCCCCAAAATATGTTATTTTTTTGTTTGCTATCAACACCAAGAATTAAAAAAAATAATTAATAATATAATGCATTAAAAATTGCAATACTTATTAAAGTGCACAGTGAAATACTATTTTCAGGTTCTTGCATCCCTGGTATCTTGCATCCTATTTTCAAGCTTTTCTTGCAACAGTCAAAGCCTGAAATTTTCTTTAAAAGTAAAAGAAAAAAATTAGAGGTGAGACTTTAGGAAGATGGTCTGAAAAGAAGACCAAATATTGTGAAACTAATGATAAAAAGGTGGCAGCTGTCAATTCATTTTGATCGTCCACATAGGCATCTGAAGGATATTTATATTAGATGGAAACAGGCACACCAATCCCTAACTCAGCAGTGGCCCCCAAAATCATCTCCTTTCTCTGGTCAGCAAACTAAAAATGGCAATTATAGTGCCCACTAGCCTTTTCAGGCTCAGCATTTCTCTAGCCATCCAGTTCCCCTTAGCAAGTGATAAGCCTCTGCATGTCCACCTTGAAAGGGACAAACCCCTCACCCTACTGAGCTGGTGGGTCAGATCTTGCCAACCTTATGGGTGCAATTTCGGGGTATCCTGTCAAAGTCCCAGGTGCATTCTCTAAGAAGAGATTCAGCCATAACCCTCCCCCTGACTCAGATGGTTCATGAAGCGCCTCGAGGAGGTGAGCATGCTTGGAAAGATGAACAGTGGGTGCGCATGGTGAGGAAATAATTTGGAGGAACATGTTGGTCACACCATCACTGCCTGTTGTACTGAGGATGAGCTTTGCTGTGTAGCCAAGTTCAAAGCTCAAACAGGTGCTGGACCTACCAGGGCAGATAATATGAATGTGTGATGGAGGAAAAGCATTGGCCAAGAGACATATTTTAATACAAAAACCAGAAGCCAATTTCTAAGCTACTTTTATAATTTAATTATCTGTACACATTTTCACAGAACTCTTCAGATCTGCTTTGTCATATCCCAGGAGACTTGGAAACTCCATTGCAGATCCTCCAGGTAGTAAGACCCATCCCATGTGACGGTCAGTCAGTCACTGACATGGGCATCTTATACAGACCAGAGTTTAAAAAATGATCATGGTGTGAAAATCAAGTTCTCTACAAAACAATGTTTTTATTTTCATGAAAAAAAAAAGTCAAAATATCAGCTGGCAGCCCTCCTGGGGCATTAAGAACTCTTGAAGGGCCTTGCTCTGTGCAAGTGCGAGTGCAAGCGCTCTTATTACATGCTCTGTGGGAGTTTCTTATCTGTATTTCCCAGGTGAGATTACTTGTGAGGTAATGGCTGCTACAGCACATATTTACCATGGCTGGTGGATGCATGAAAAAGCCAATAGAAACTTGTGTAAAGCTCAAGAATCAAAGTTGCTCTCCTCCCCGGTGGCCTTGTTTCGCAGGATGTCCCTGCCCCCAAACACCTCCATTTCGTTAAATGTGGATCTCCTACCTCACATCAACATCTTAAATCCTCCTCTTTTAAATCAAAATTTTAGAAAGCGGTCCTGTCCCTGATGGCTGACTGGAAGAGTTAGCCATGGCTGGGAGGGAAGGGAAGAGCAAGGAAGGAGCAGGGGTCTCTGAGTACACCGTTTGCTCAGGAGCACTGCGTGAAGAAATTCTTCCAGAAAGCCTCAGTTTCAGAGTGAGAACTGTTTTTTCCTCTAAATTTTTTACATAAGTTGCTCAATATTAATTTAAAAATGAGAAGAAAAATGCACTGTCTCCCTTGCAACCTGTACAAATAAAGAAAAAGGCTTTCAGTTCATAATGACGCTATATAATAGATAAGAGAAAGTCCTGGATTCCACAACAAGAAAATCTATCAGGACAAATAGGATTAGCTCTACTTCCATATAAAGGTTTTTATGACATTTAAACGAGCAGCTGTGTTTCTCTAAGTAAGTGTTATAGCACTCTACATGTGTATAAAAACCGAACATACAGCCTCTGAATTCACTCGTATATAACTTTGCAGAAAAAAACCCTCCTTTTGAAAATATGTTTCATCTTAGTTTTCCTTGAAGTTTTTAACAACCTTGTTCGTGAATGCAGGTTCCGACTTAAGGAATTAGACAGTTAGATGGCATATGTCTTTTAACCTCCACTGCATAAAGTGAAAAAAGTCTTTTTTGCTTGGGTATAATTTTAGAAGTACTTTAGTCAAAGGTGCGATAATATCATTGACATACTTTTTAATTCTGCAGAGCACGTCAGTAATCTGCACTAAGATTAAGAAACAGAGTACCTCTCTCAAAGTGGGGATTATACACGTGAAATTTGGATGGTTCAAAGCATCATTTTCAGTCTCACAATGTCCCTTGATTGTCATTGTTTGTTTTCTTGCTAATAAGAGGAATGTCACAGAAGTCTTAATTTTTATCTTCCTGGACAACACTTTAATTGAGTTAGTGTCTCAGTAATGGCAAGACTTCTTGTCAGAGACTAGCATCAGATGTGCTGGGAGAAAGCTGTGGCATATCCACTCTCTTCTGTAGAACACATTCATCCATGGTTACGTTCGTGCATTTTTGTGCCTGCATATGTGTCTATATGTACAATTTATTTCTTTATTTTTGCTCATATAAATAAATAAATTTATGTGCATATATAAACATGCACATATGGACACATGCACGAGCATAAAAGATCCAGTGTGGCATAGTATAGCAGTAATACCTAAGGATGGACAGCAGCAAGAAGAGTTATCTTCCATAAATCCAAGAAAAATAAAACTCATTTTTTTCATCAATGTTTTGCCTCAAATATCCATCATACTTTGCTGGAATAAACTGCCTTTTCCTGCATCCCCAGCAATGGCATTAGAATGGGAATTCTGCAATGAAATGTTAAGTCTCCCGAGGACCGCATGTACACTAGCCTGAAGGTTGTTCCACCATTAGTTATTGATGACAGCACCTTGCTTTTGCAACACTTGTGGTCTCTGCATCACACACTTTGCATCTTCACGCTGTAGGCATGCTATGTATCTTGCAAGTATAGGTGTGGCCCTGCAGATTTACAGCTGCTGTAGACTGAAGACATGTCTCAGTGAGCCAAAGCAGCTCTGCCCCTAACATTGCTGCTTCCTTTCTGTGCCAAATCCCTGCCAGAGCAAAGCAAGCAACATGCTATTTCACACAAGCGACACTCCTTCCATTTCATCTCTTGGAGCTTAATGTTCTTAGCAAAAAAAAAAGTTGAACAATCTCATGTCCTCCTTTCCATGTCCCTGCTCAGATCATTTTGGAGGGCAAGGACGGAATTTAGGGTCTGTTTCATCAATGATCCCCCACCCCATGTTTGATAGGTGGGAAGACCGACAACTTTTTGGCTAAAAAAAGATGTTTTGGCTACCATTTGCAGTGGTATCCATGATGGTCCAAAGAGCCTTTTCCAATCTAAATGGTTCTATGAACTGTTCTCCACCCTGCTCCTGAGGCTGCATGGTTCTTGTGCCCGGACTGGGCTGTGAAACCATAGCTGAATCCTTTGCAGAACAGACTTGAATCCCATGTGGAAAGATTGAAGAGAGGCATGTCCCTGGGAAGGTTTCCATGCCCATCTTAGCTACCTGAATGGATACGTATTTAGGCTGGTTTGCGTTGCTCTGGATTAGCTGGAAGCACTGCCAGCGCTAGTGCTGTGTTCAAATAATTTCTTTCACTATACATTGCAGCAACTATTTCTTCAGAGAAAATGTTCCATTGCTGGACATCCCAGATGATCTACAAGGTAAGTCCCAGCGTTCAGCATGAAGAAAAAACCCCAAACCCCTACAACCTGGTGCAATCTGGCCTGAAACCCTGTTTTATATTTCAAGAAACAGTTATGTTTTGGGGCCTCGTAAAGATATATTGCCTCTGTTCTGTCTGAAGCAGACATGATGTGAATTCTTCTCATACCTGATAATTTGAATATTTCAAGGATGTTGCTAGATTTTTTGATCCACAAAAAGGACATTATAGCTATTAGTAGGTACATTTATTCGTGCCTTGGGTACTTACACTGGTTTGAAAAATAATTAAGCTGTAATTAAATTATACATGTTTTTAGATATACTAGTCTTGAAATATTCTGATTTATTATTTTCTAAGCTCTGTAAAAATGCTGCCTGTTATGAAGAAACCAGGTTACAGTCCAGGATGGATTGAGTGGAGAAGTGAAGATACAAGAACCTGGAAACACAAATAAGGCTTCAGGTGGCTGCAGTATGTTGATTACTCTGTTACTCAACTAGGCGTGTGTACATCTTGATTCAAAATACACTTTTATTACTCTATACATCTATACATTACTCTATACATCTTTTCCATTGCTTGGAAAGCAGCAACCAACCAACCAACATTTAACCCAGCACAAGAAGTCTTAGGGTGACTTTGAATGCAGGGAAGATAAAGGATGTTGGTAAGACTGCTGATGTTTGAGGGTCAGTAAGGAACAAGATAAAAAAGCATCTGCTGGAGGAAGAGAATAAAAGGGTAGTTGTAGGCTGCAAGAAGCCAGGTGTTGCAGAGGGATGAGGTGAGGAAAACCCAGGACCTGGGCAGTATAGACATGGAATCTGAAGCTGGTGACATCCAATGGGCAAGTCAAAACAAGAGAGGAGATCATGGGCAGCCAAGACCCAGCAATGTAGGGTGGCCAGGGGAGGAGTGACAAATGCATATGGTCTTGGTGAGATGACCACCGGACACCAAAGGGAGGAATGGGTTTTGTTCAAATACCGAGGCAGATGGTGGCAGGATGTGACCCTCATGGGGAGCCATCATGGGAGAAGAGCAGGGAGGACTGAGGGAGAGATGCACAAGGATAGGAAGTGAGACTGAGACAGAAACCAAACCTTCAACTAGGGATGCAACAAGAGAGCCATGGTAAGTATTCACTTAGAAAGCAAAAAAAAACCCCAAACCCAAAACAAAGTAAAAAATGAGAATAAAATAGTAAGATGAGGATGTAATAAAAAAAAAAAAAAAAAAGAAGAGGACAGGATCAGCAGAGATTTTGGTGAGGGAAGCATCAATGAAAAGCATGGACTGAGGAATCTCTTGATGAAGCATCAGGGAGAGAGAAAGTGTATTAATTTGGAGTTGCCAGCTGCATCACTCAAGAAAAACCAGGGTAGTCTAGCATAAGTCTTAAAGGATGACTACATCCTTTAAGACTTATGCTAGTGGAAAGTGGAGTCAGGGTTAGCAGTACAGTGGAGGAGGAGGAAGCAAAAGGACACAGTGAGCTCTTGATTGAGCCAAGTAGCTGAGCACAATGTGAATAGTCTGAGCACTCTAGTGCTTAACTTGACTAAGCACCTTCTTGAATCAGAGCCTGGTTTGGGAACCTGTCAGTCAAAGGCTGGGAAAGAAGCTGTGTAAATAACACAGAAGAAATGGCAGTTCAGCGTGCAGATTGGAAACTAAATGGGAACTTTGATGCTGACCCCAGAAGTTCTTCTGAAACCCTTTAACTGTGACCTGTCACCTCACTTCACAGAGAAGGCAGAAAAATGTTTTCACTTGCCCTACACACTGGTTCCCTGCACACAAGTGTTCATTTTAATTTAGGCCTCCGCATTGTTTTGCCAACACTTAACATTGCATAAAAATAAAGTAACTTCAGCTCCCTGCGATGCAGCGTGAGTGACTAAACTTCCCTTCAGTAGCCAGAACTGCATCCATTAAATGTGTGAAATGCTAAAGGTACCGGTGTCCAACAAGAGACAATGAGGCAAAAGGAATTTAGAACAACCTCCGGGACCAGTTTGACAAAATTATGGGTGGATACAAGGGGAAAAGGGCAATTAATACAGGGACAGATGGCTAAGCAAAAACAAAAGCCATTATCTAAAACCTGGCTGAGGAAAGCGTAGAAACTGATTGTTTAACAGAAGCAATTAAAGGACTCTATTAAATAAAGTACTATAGATAGTTTGGATTCTAGGGAATAATCTTGCTGCCATTTGTGGCAGTATTAAGTACTTGCTGTGCTCATTTTAAATATTAAGGTGCACACCTTTTATACATAACGGGCATTTCTTATCCCTGTTGGAAGGCGGATAAAAAAATGCAAACAAATTCTAGACCAATAATAAAAGCTTTAGTGACTTGCCAAGCCTCAGAAAACTGTAAAAGGTCTCTGCAAGCAGTCTGCTGCTCAGGAGATCCCGCTGAAGTACAACAGTCCTTCGCTCTCCTCTTAACCAGTACCACAGCCACCCTCCCTCCTCCAAATGCACACACACAGTCCTTGAAAGCCACACTCGGACGAGAGAAGGCCAGCACTTTGGCCATGTCCTCATGGCAGAGAAGGGTTACCCCTAAACAGCAGACACATTTGCTGGAGGTGCCCCATCTGCGCTACCTTGGTTGATGGCCACCATGGAGCAAGGCTTGGGAGAAAAGCCTGGGAAGCAGCTGAAGTGGTAGAATGGTGATACGTCTTGGCGTGCTCAGCATTATTCCAGGATAGGGACCTGCAACCTCTGGCAACTCTTAGCAGAGGGAGGGTGTAGCACAAGCTAGAATGGCTCCGACAGCCTGGTGGCATCACATCACATCCTGGGCATCCCACGGCGTGCTCAGCCATGAAGCCCAAGCACAAGCAGGCTGAGTAAAACTGGATCTGTGGGAGGTGCTGCCACTCTCCGTGCTGAGAGCACAGTTAAATCACTGTGCCCCATATGCCAGAGAATTAACTCCAGATAAATGTCTGAATCTCTGCCTCCATCCTCAGTGCAAACATTGCTCTCTCAAGGCAGCACGGCATGCAAAGTTGCACAAGTCATGAAAACACAGCAGCCTTCTACCAGCTTTACTCAGCGCAGAACGATGGCTAAACCTCTCTGCCACTGCTGGCTCATAGGAGCAGTTTGAACCAGTAGGCCTTATTCACACAAGCAAGTGATGTTTAATTCTTTTTCCATACTTTCCCAGTAATTTAATAATTTTCATAACTAACCAACACGGATGGTGTCGGTGTATCACATCTCCGTGGTGGCACCATCAATTTACAATAAGGGTTTCTTTAAGAAATAAACCGACTTCTTAATTTTTTTATTAAAAAAAAGTTAATAATTACAGGAACACTGACAGTGTTGCTATAGTTACGACTATATCAGCCTTTCACTTACAACTCCCCATTTTCAAGGGTCAATAACTCAGTTGTCAAAAATCCCACTGGGCAGAAGCCTGACACACATCTTGGACACACATTAAATGAATGCATAAATAAAAATCATGTTTCACACTTGTGAACATTTTTATTCAAACCAGTCTTTCCAGATGATATTTTGAGGACCTGACAGTAAGCTTTTTTTGTTGGGTTTTAATTTTTTTAAATACTCCTCAATAGGCTGATAGCCTTCTAGGTGCCCCAGTGTGTTTTGGCTCCTGCCAGAGGGAAAGGAAGAAGAGCCACTGCTTTTACCTTCAGCCATTTCATGCCCGCTCACCCCAACTGCCTTCTCCCCCACCAGAAAGGAAGCAGTTCTGGACGTGCCCGCTATGCTCCCAACAAAACTTCCCAAGGATTTTTAGGCACAAAAGCTTCACGCGCATGTGCAGCAGCTGGATTACCACAATAGACCATAACGGCCCTAAGAGCCGTTACGGTATATCAAGTGAGTAAACCAAAACTAAGAAGGATTTACACAATGACCATAGTGGCTCCCTGGGAGCCGTTACGGTCTATCAGGTCAAAAATCCACTTTTTAAAGAGCGCCTAAATATGTGTACACCCAACAGGGCCCTGAGTCTCCACAGCGACTATCACACGTGTTTTCAAAATGAGCCAGGGAAGAGGAGAGAGATTACACCAAAGCATGGAAAGAGAGAAACTTTTACCGTGAGTAAAAGACGTATCACGCAAGCTCTAATGTCCTACATAGTTAAAAGGAAAAAAGTGCATTCTAAGTTGAGAAATAGGGCGTAATCTGATTTCTTCATTGCCAAAATCTGTGCTTTTAGGGTTTTTTCTTTTTAAGATGAGAATTAATTGAAAAAGGAAATTTCCCACCAAAACCAATCACTTTTAAAAAGAAAAGTTTGGTTTCCCGAGGTATAGAAATAATGCAGTCACAGCTGGGTTCTGAGTTGCAGTTCTGCTGCACTTCAAGTCTCCAGCCACAGCGCAAGTCAGTAGCCCAGCTCAGCTTTGCCTTTCTTTACTTCTCTCCCATTGTGTCAGAAAATGAACAAGTTACCCGAGACGGTTATTCTCTCCCAAAAAGTCACCTGTTTTTTTCCGAAAAGAAATCTGCAATAAATCATCAGCCTACTTACTTTTTCTTCTTCCCCTTCCTTTACATGCCATATTTGTTGCTGCAGCAAACCTGTAAGAGAACACTTTCTCTCTATGACCTGAGATAACGGTAATGTTGAAAGAATGGCCTCACTTGTCAAAGATTAGAGGGCTGTCTGCAGCCTACACTCCTCTTTACTAGAGCCAAATAGGCCCAATAAATGCTAATACTCAGCATGACGCATCAAGAACGTTAAGCCTCAACACTGCCTAAGAAGAAAGTATCACAAATTTACTGAAATTATCTATAGCACAATAGAGAAGAGAAGGAATTAATCAAAGTCTCTCTCTTAATGCAATGCTTGATTGAACTATCCCAATCCCTTTTTAAATAGGATAACCTAGTGGCAAGTGACCCCAATGACACATCCTAGAGAGGTACACAAGTACCACTTGTTCGATTTTTTTTCTTTTATGACCTCATTAAGAAGGATTTTGAATATTGTTCCTGAATATGAGAACAAAGTGTCGGAAGATATCTCTAGCTTTTTATGTCTTTAGCCTTTTGCTGTTGAAATGGCATTTGAACAAGTGTTTATAAACTATGTAGGTGCACAAGCAAAAAAAAAAAAAAAGTCCTTAAAAATGAAATCAGCTAAATCTACCTTTTCTTAAACGCAAAGGCAAGCAAAGCCTCCAAGAAACAGGAAAGTTTTGCCAAGTCGAACTCATGATTGCATCTCCCCCCACCCCGTTCTCCCTCTCTCTCCTTCCCTGTTATAGACCCCATTAATTAGATTTGGCCGCAGTTTTCCCTTCCTTATCAGGGAAGACAGAGCCTGCCAAATCTGTGAGTGTGAAAATGCTCTATCGCCAGTAACATTTTTTTCCCCAAGTGTTTGTTGATTCCACGCTTGGATTTAATATTGAGGATTATATTTTATAACCAGAAACAAACAAACAGATTTATAACTGAAGACCGAAAAGCAAACAGCAAAAAAAAGCAAGCCAAGTACTGAACCTAAATGTAGCATTTTTATTGACTTCTTAGAAACCAAATAACCTGGCATATTAGTGTGTGCATTCTGCAACAGACATTCAGCCCCATTGTACTACTTAGAAGAGAATAAAAAGAAACCCTACTGTTTGAAATCCAGCGGAACATCCCCACAACAGAGCACAACTGTTCCCTCATGCATGAATGGGAAGGAGATGAAAGAAAAGATGGACTTCTGAGGTACAGCAAAAAACAAAGACAACAAAAGTGCTGATCATGAGGGAATGACACAACTCATTGCTGCAAAAAGGATGAGAGAAAGGAGCTCAAACAATGGTGCAGACAGCTAAGTGACATGTAGAAGAATTGAAAAATCTACAGAAGTGTCTTTTCTTTCCACACTTGACGAGAAACAATTAAATGTTGGTACATCTGTCATAAAAAAGATAATTGAAACCTGTTACCATCATTATAGACGGTAACTTAACTACCAAAACTGTAACTGTCCAATTAAATGTTGCCCCTCTGTTATCTACACCACTTGCTAAAATGGAAAAAACCCACCCCACAACCCAACCTTTAATGCTTGCCATGATTTACCGTCAGTAAAGCTGTTAGAAGCCATAGAGCTGAACTGGCACATTTTCTAAGGTAGATATTTAGCCTGTAAGGTACCTATGCCTATTTGTACACACGCAGATGGGGGAAGGCAGGCACACATGGGTGCAGGCAGGGTCGCATGCGTGAGCGCACACATTCATGCACACGCTCACTCTTGCACACCCACCAGCAAGGATGAATCTTGCAAACAGATGAGGTTTCTGACAAGGAATCCAAAAAAACCCGAGTCACTGCCAGAAGCCTCACTAGGTGTTTACTGCCCTGAACGTCCACCAGCCTGCTAAAACAATGCCGTGCTAAACTAATCCACCGACTGTTGCTACTTGCTTGATAACGCGAAACATCCCACAAAACTGCAAAGGAGTTATTGACCCTGTCAGAATACCTGATTAATGGATAAACGCTGTAATTGATTAGCGGAGAAGTGTGAATTAAAACAGAATACAGCATCAATAATGAGCTGCTGACAAAAGGTAGCCAACATAAAATGTAAAACGGTAGCCTGCAGCCATATCTCATCAAAGACATGCATTTCTGAAAAACAGAAGAAAACACCACCCCCGAAAAAAAAATCCAACCCACAAGCTCAGTGTCCTGTTCTCTGCATTCTTTAGGCTTTTCTCTTGGTAATGATTAAACCACCAGCAAAATGTTATGGGAACTACTCGTGAATCCACCTTCATACATCAAGCCAGGCAAGGCAGTTAAATGACTCCATTATCCTCTGGGCTTCTCTACCCTTAAAGAAATGCGCCGCTCTCCATTTTATCCTGGTGAGCTGTGATTTCGCTGCGGCGCCGACGCCAGGCGCACCCAAGGTTGCCTTTTGGCAGGGTGCACAGGCAAATCTCTCAGCTTGTAGGTACATGAGGGAGCCCCACAACTGTGTCACGCTGAAGAGACAACTTGGAGATATACAATCACTGCATTGTTAAACTCGTTTTCTGTTCCCTTACGGGCCTTAGGAGGCCAAATGATCCTACTTTTGTTCCTTTTTCTTTCCGATTTAATCCTACTCCAAGGCCCTGCTTTATGCCTGACATCATACAAAATAGATTATACAGATTTTATATAGCACTCACAAACACACATGTGATGTAAACTTACTGTAAGAAAGCAGGTTTAATAATGAAGTGTTGGAAGTGCTAAATTGCTTGTTTTCGCAGCACCTGCTTTGGCCTTCCTGTTATTTAGGCACCGCGCGTTACTCCGTGCATTAGGGAAGCTGACACACCTCATGTAATGCCATCAGACATATCAAAGCTGCCCTGGTACAGGCAGAAGGACACATTAGCTTGAGTAGAGCACTTAATGCAATTACGTTGCTCCAACTTCCTGAGCTATCTCACTCAGAAGTAATTCGGGCACTTCTACATGACACTGCCTCATATCCAGCAAACAGCCTCTGCTCAAAATGGTTGTTTCTACAGGGGTAGTAAGTCCCTTGGAAGCCTCTGTGTGTTCTTTTCATCCTTTAAGCTAACCACCCCAAAAGCTGTTAAACTGAAGATACCTGCTTGTCTTTCCCATATGCTCAGCACAAATAACGTAAAGCACAAAAGGCATTATGTCTTGCAATAATTCCCTCCAAATGTCCTTCAATCTGATTTTGCCAGTTTGATGTCCATTTTACATTCCTCTGCAAACCATAACATGTTTTTTTAACAGTTCTGCAAGCTCACAGCATGTATTCAGAATCCTATGAAAATCTACATCTTTTGGGATTCTCTTTCTTTCTTTCTTTCTTTCTTTCTTTCTTTCTTTCTTTCTTTCTTTCTTGCTTTCTTGCTTTCTTGCTTTCTTGCTTTCTCGCTTTCTCGCTTTCTCGCTTTCTCGCTTTCTCGCTTTCTCGCTTGCTTTCTCGCTTTCTTTCTCGCTT
>VXBZ01005971.1:143426-170683 GCA_013399135.1 Heliornis fulica
TTCCTTCCTTCCTTCCTTCCTTCCTTCCTTCCTTCCTTCCTTCCTTCCGCTAACTATGAGACTTCTTTTGGCTGCAGAATGATTTTTCTGCTTCCCCAGTTGCTTTGGGGCTGCTCCACATACACTGACCTTTCCAGTGGCATCACAACTGTTTCGGTTTAAATACTTTCCCAATTCAGGAGTAGCTTTCATCCCACCTCACATTGACAATCTAAAACATTACATGCGTAGGTAACAATACCTAATATCAACCAGGAGACTCAAGTGTTTCCAAAGAAGTCATCTAGTGAGCAAGCTTGGAAGCTTTGGGTTGGAGGACCTGCCCTCCGGATGTTCCTCTCTCCCTTTACTGACTGTACAAATTACCCAAACAACTTTCACTTTACAAGCTACAGCTATGTCACTAGGGTTCTGTCTTAGCAATTTAAGATAATTGCAATCAGGGAGGCTTTTAGCCTTTCTTATTGTATTGCAGTGTCCTCTTCCCGAGAACCGGGGATGGTGAAACAAAGTGTGCTCTGACGAGCCCCCACTCCACCACAGAACATCCCCAATCCAGGATGAACCCCCTGACAGGCATTTCTTTGTCCTAAAGAATGGCTGGATAAAAGCAAGGGCAGGTTGGTGTAAATATCAGCATGTCCCAAGGAAAGGGAGTCTGTGCCTCCCTTATTGCCCATGCTGTCCAAGAGATCTCCCTCTCCTGGACACCAGCTGTTTTGGGGAAGGCTGAGGCACAGGTATATTTTAGCTATATAAAAAGCCATAGGTATTTCTTTCTTGCTCAGCTTCAACAGGAGCAATAGTGGCTCCTACACCAAAACAGCAAATGGCCCGATGACTCAGGCATATTTTGAAGTGCGGTGTATGAACCTGCTCAGGGTGATGGTGGACAGGTGGGGTAGCACTGCACAGAGCTTGCTGGTGCCTGAAAGCTCCTCATACAGAGGCTTACAAAGAATGGGAGAGCTCTAACCATCCACATCCGCATAGAAAGCACCAGCTTCCTACTGCTTATTATCAAACTCGAGCTGTATTTTTTTCAGAAACAAAATCCTGTCTCCTTTCCTTAGATGTTTTTATATTGTATGAAAAATACAAAACCTGGTTTTAACCTAAAAGCATAAAACATACTTCCAGCAGCCCGAAAGAGGAGTCTACCCAAAAAAAGAAAAAACCAAAAACCTGCAAAGAGACACAGTTACACTGATTTCAATGGAAGCAGGATTAGGCCCTTTAACATACTTTTTTTTTTGGGGGGGGGGGCAGGGAAGAGGAGAGCCGAAACTCTGGCAGCTGAAGGTTCAGCTTGATCCCCAGAACTTTTAAAGAAGACATTCTTCTCCACGGCTATTGTCAGAGCTGGAGACAAAACAAGTAGAGGCCCTTTCAGCTGCTGAACTTAGCCAAAAAGCCATTTGTAACTCCTGCAGAGCGGTGCTTTTATAGGTCAGGGCAAACTCCATAAAGATTTTCTCCCTTTTTCACTCTCTTTTGGAAGATCTGGTAAGGATCCAGTAAGTTAGCTTGGAAATAAGAAAAAAGAAAACACTTCAGCACATTACAAGACAGTGGTAGAAGGATGTCTAAGCATATTGTTTTAATCAGTTTTTGGATTCAGTTATATTTTACTAGTCAGCATACATTCCTAGAGTGGTCATTGCTTCCTCAGATATAATTTTCTAGGAATTTTTTGTTGCTTGGTTCTTCAGATATCTCAATTTCTGGGTCAAATAGGAGAACTGGAATATAATTTTGCTTCTAAACTTTTACCATCATGAACATGTAATACAGTTTAAAAAAAAAAAACCCAACATTTTTTATACCAATTAGTAGGTGATTATATTACCCCTAATGAAATCCAGTTAAATTGGTTAGATAGGAAGGGTGCGAGGAACTACAATGGAAATGCCAGGGTAACAACCTTGCTCCATTTTTGCATTGAACTAGTGGAGCAAACTCTTGAAATATATGTCTGACTGTGCTCCAAGGGCTGCTGGAGTATGCAGGCTTTAACTAAAATCGTGATCTCAGAGCCTGGGTGACCAGATCCTCATCTAAAAATACTTGCCCTCCCCCAACAGATGCAAACAGAACTATTTGCTACCAACAAGAAAACAAGAAAGGAGTAAATTCTACAGAATGAAACAGCGCAATAGCAAATATACTCAGACAGAAGAAAGGAAGTTTGAAAAGATTGATGGAAGGACACCAGAACCATATAGTTACTATCAGAGCAGAAAATAAAAATGAACATTTTATCAAAGCAGAACATTTTAGAAAACCACATACCCACTATTCCTGATAAAACATTCCTTTGATAAAAAAGCCATTGATTCCCAGAACTGTGTAGGAAAAAAATAAAAGCCATTAGCTAACTTCTGGTACACATTTAAAGGGAAGCATCTTCTTTAAATACATTTTCTATCTTTGTGAATGCATGGCAAAAATCAATAATAATCATCACAAGGCTTTCAGAAAGTGACATGCTAAAACCAAACAAAAACCCAAACCAAACAAAACCAAGCAAACCAAACACAGCATGCTAAAAACAAACAAAATCTCTAACATGTGCAGGTGTTAAACAGTTATATTAGTAGTCAGAGGGATTGGATTGAATATATTATTAATAGCAGTGGTGGATGAGTGATATTTGAGTGGGTTGCAAATTTTCCTTGATACTTTCTGAATATGAGAATACAAGCATTCCAGCTTCTTAGGACATTTTTTCCTGTTAGTCCAAATCATAACAGATTGCTCTACATTTCATATATGCCATAATTTCTTCATATATGCCACAATATCCATAATTTCTTTAAAATGCTTTGAATACTTCCTAAAGATGTCACCTAACATTAACTTACACATCTAGGGGGGGTTGGACTAGATGACCTTTTGAGATCTCTTCCAACTCCTAACCTTCAGTGATTCTATGATTTTGTGATATGAAAGAAGAGCTCCAGAGGTAACAAGAAGTCACACCATGTACAGCAGGTTGCTTTGCAAAACAATTACAGAGTTGGTTGTTGGTTTGTTTGGTGAGGTGGTTTGTGGTGTTGTTTTTTTACATAGATAAATAAGGGTAGATAAGTCCTCGAAAATGAGGTCTGCTTATGTTGAGACATCCAAAGTTCTCAGTTCACCAACTGAGATCATGCAGAAGTGAAGACAGCTTTCAGAAACGGT
The DNA here is from genome assembly GCA_013399135.1 of Heliornis fulica. Taxonomy (NCBI): domain Eukaryota; kingdom Metazoa; phylum Chordata; class Aves; order Gruiformes; family Heliornithidae; genus Heliornis; species Heliornis fulica. Next base: position 146,613 of record VXBZ01005971.1, read on the forward strand.
TTCTAAAAGCTTACTGAGGTTGACAACTTGCCTCTGCTGAATTCACCAGCAAACTTCTCACTCCACCAAGGCAACCATCAACCAGCTTAAGAAGCTGATGGTGTGTGTGCTGGAGTTAATCTAAAGTCACACAAGGATGCTTTCTATGGAATGCTAATAACATACATTCCAAAGTTATAGATACCATGAATTTACAAGACTTAGGCTAAATTGGTATTTATGGCTACCTATGATGTTTAGTCCTTTTATTTTAAATGTATCATGTAGTATGGACCTTCTTAGCTTGCCACAGCAGTTCTGTCTCACTGATTTACACATTTTTTCAAAGCAAATTGGCATTACTTACACCAAACTCAGACAGTCACATAATGGTGAATAGAACATGCAGTTTCTTAAATGAAATTACTTTATTACAGATCTCAGTTCTTAACAAATCAATACCACGCAATGTTAACAACATCATCGACCTTATCAAACACTGTTCTGGCATCCTCATGCAAAGCAGCGCAGCTGGAACATCCATCTAGCCAATGAGATGGTGCTAACTTTTTGGAAAGCAGTAAAATATCATTCTTCTTTACACTCAGCTCATCCTCCAATTTTAAAGCAATTAAAGTGGTTCAAGAAAACACTTTTCTCCATTACATGCACACACAAAGAATGAACACCCTTGTTTCCAAAAGCATTGAAATTTGGACATAACCCAGAATAATAACCAGTATCTTTACAGGTTTTGCATTTTGCAAATGAGATTAAATTCTTCTCAGTGTAGTTTATAGCAAACTCCTGTACAGTAATTCCACTGTGCCAAATTTCTTCAGCACATAGCCGAAGACATGAGTAGTGACATGAGGTGCTCTAAGATAAGATGTTTGTCCAGGGTTATTTTTTACTTGGTCAGTTTGTTGTTTTTGTTTTGGTTTTTTTTTTAGTATTGTAGATCTTTTACTCCTGTAATACTTTTATCTATATAATGTCTACTCCCCAAACAAGTAAGTAGAAAATTTGCTGACTGTGCTCTAAGTACCCTCCTCCACCCTGCCAGGAAAAAAAAAAAAAAAGCAGCTTGTTGATGAAGACTCTTTCTTGTTGGGTTACTTAATTCACTGGTGTCAAACTCAGTTCACTTTTAATTACTCGCCTCTGAAGAAATGCCAATGTAGGAAAACCAGTTCAAGCAGTCTTTTTAATAAGTTCCCTGTTATTCAACTCTGCGTTAGTGGAGTTTAAATGACTTCCATATTCTGCTTGCAAATTGGAAATTGTGGTCCCTAGTGGAAATGACAACTCTTCAGTCCTCATGTAAACTCTTCTGCAGCTACAGAGCTAAGAGTGGATGGGTGCTCTCAGTGGGTGCCGAATATTCTGTAACTTTTACTCAACAACGTTGGTTGGCTTTGTGGCATAATAAAGTGCTTTTATCTTAGAGTTGCCCCCTAATAAACTGATAATCTTTTTATCCCTCATCTTCATGTCAGCGTACTCACATTTTTGGATGACTTGCGGTGATCCATCTACTTTTCATATTTAATATGGAAGTGACCTCCGTATGAGTGCCATAAACCTTTTTTATGCTTCTGTAAAGAAAATCAACTACATGGCAGAATTTTTCCCACAAAAAAAAGGGAAATTAGGGTTCCTTCACCCCTCTAAAAATGTCATATGATAACTTGTGGCGCAGCAGTTAGGGTTTGTTTTTTTTTAATTAGAAAACGTTTTCTACCCTCAGTGTGCCTGATTACTAGCCTACACCATGTTATTCTTATTTGTGCCAAACAGTTCTTAATAACTCCCAAATAGCTCAAGGCACACATACCCCAAACCCTGCCACAGGATTTGTGCAGGCTCTCGAGCCCCTGAGCCACACTCCGGGCAAGGAGGGTGCTGCAGCAGTCAGTCTTGGTCAGTTGGTCAGTTGGCCACAGGCACAACCTGCTGTCCCGAGGGACACCGCTTGCTCACTGTTAGCCTTTCCTCTCTGTTCAACTCCCCCAATGACAGCCCGAGGCCGTGGGCCGACCTGCTCCAAAGCAGAGCCCCAGGGACCCTGGCCGGCGTCTCCCCCGTCCGGCTGTCAGAGGCAAGCAGGCAGGCCTGGTGCCCCGGCACGCTTATTTTCTTCCGCCCGCGTGTGCGGATGCCAACTCTGACGTCCATAAAACCAGGTTACATCAAACGGACCAACCGCCGTCATCTCCCTGTTATTACCCCCGACACAAGCCCGGACAAAAGGCCGCTGCCAAGGCCTCTGCTGACAGGCTGAACAATAGCGGCGACAAAGGCCTTTTCTGCCTGCGCAGATGACATAAATCTGATGCTATAACGCCGGCGCGACTTCAGCTTGCTCCTTATTTATTTATTTAATAAGCCACTGTCATCCATCTCGGGAAGGTGGCTTCCAAACTCCAAATTAATCAAGCCACTGAATGTGAATTTCCATATTGCTCTGCCAAAGGTCTTCTCCACATCAATTGCTGGGAGAAGGCCCCCGTTGTGCTTTGGTGTATTGTGCGCGGCGCTACTGCTGCTGCTAAAAGCCACTCTGTTTTTAATAAACATGCATTGTTCTTTTTGTAGTAAATCCATGAAATAATACCCAACTGGGAGTTTGGGTGCAGGCTTTTTTGTAGTGTAAGTGGAGCGATGGATGCATTTTCATGTCTGTTAGTGCTGTGATGGCTCCATTTCTTAGTGTTTGGAAGATATTTCAGTTTTCAGAAATATAAATTAAGCAGATACTGGGGTTTGCTTTCTTGTTTATCTTGGAAAACCCCAAACTGAGGCCACTGATCCATCATTTCTGTGTCAGTCATGTTGCTCTACCACATAGGAGGTTCAGCTCCAGGTGCCCTGTGTTCAGCCAATTTTCCGACTACCAGAGCATGATTTTCTAGACTGCTTTGGATGAATTATCTTGGTGCAACTGAATTCAATGAAATATAAAAAAAGCCTGACTTAATAGAGCCAGAATTTTTCTTCTCTGCCTTTTAAAATGTTTTAGTCAACTAAATATCAGGTCTCGAGCCCAAGTAAGTATCCTGGTTTTGGCTGGGTTAAGAGTTAGTTTTTTTTCTAGTGTAGAGCTGTGCTTTGGATTTAGGATTAGAATAAAGTTGATAACATACTGATGGTTTGGTTGTTGTTAGGCAGTGTTTACACCAAGTCAAGGACTTTTCAATCCTCATACTGCCCTACCAACAAGTAGGCCGGGGGTGCACAAGAAGTTGGGAGGGGATGCAGCCAGGACAGCTGACCCCAACTGGTCAAAGGCATGTTCCACACCATATGACATCATGCTCAGCATGTAACTTGGGGAAAGGTAGCCAGGGGAGTGACTGCAGCTTGGGAACTAGCTGGGCATTGGTCATCAAAGGGTGAGAAATTGCACACTACATCACTTGTTTTGCATATAATTATTGTTGTTGTTATTCCTATTAGACTGTCTTTATGTCAACCAAAGAGTTTTCCTGATTCTCTCCCCAATCCCAGTGGGGACAGTGAGCGAATGAATGTCTGTGTGGTTGTTTTAGCTGCCAGCTAGGTTAAAACCACAAGATAGAGTTATCTGTTTCCTTTACATTGTCTGCGAAGAAAGGGGCAGCTCTCCATGGGATGCTTCATCACTGCTGTCTCAGGGATTGACTGACTACTTTCCTGAGGAAAATCATGACTTCTCTCTCTTTAACACACACTTACCAGCCTGTGTTTTATGAGCTGTGTCACCTTTCCTGTTGGCAGAGGGGACAAGCAGGAGGATGGCAGCCCCAAGAGGAAAGGAGCTTGGCTGCTGGATGAGGAGGTGGCCAGAAGGACTTGCTGCACTTATGACTGCACCACGGCCCCATGGACGGGTTTGTTTTACAGTCCAACCTCTAGAAAAGTACTCATCAGTGGTGTAATGGGGAGGGAAAACAAGAGGTGGGACAACATAACCATAAGAACAGAAAGGACTCCTTTCAAAATAGTTTTATTTTTTAAAAGTTTATAAGGAGTTTTCACTAGAAATTGAATATGAAGCCCCACCTTTTTTTTTTCATGATGAACAATCTTTTGGAAACAAAGCACACAGAAGGCTTTATATAGTGTAGTTCAAAATTCCTTTTTCCCTCAGATAGTCAGTTCCCTCCTTTGCACAAAATATTAGCACTGCTTTCCAGAATAAAAAATATCTCTGAATAGTTTTATTGCAAGACAAGGAAACAGAATACAGATAGCACTCATAACATGAATAGAGTTTGATAGACAATAACAGGCACAATAAAACCTACCACTGAACCAAGAAATGAGATAATTAAAGATACATTCACTGTGTTTTAAACATTTCTATCCCATGAAATAGCAAGGTAATTTTTCAACCAGATATTCTTGACTAAATATTTTACTCCAGAAATACTATGGGTCCATCCAGAACAGGATGGAGTGGCAAACACTGAGAAAGAGCACTAGTAATCATATGTGATAATGAAATAATGAAATAAAGAAAAGCTGGACATGAACCACTATGTGCATCTGCAGCCCAGAAGGTCAACATCCTGGGCTGCATCAAAAGAAGTGTGGCCAGCAGACTGAGGGGTGATTCTACCCCTCTGCTCTGCTCTGGTGAGACCTCACCTGGAATACTGTGTCCAGCTCTGGAGCCCTCAGCACAAGAAGGACATAGACTTGTTGGAGCATGTCCAGAGGGGGGCCACAAAAATGATTCAAGGGCTGGAGCACCTCTCCTGTGAAGACAGGCTGATAGAGTTGGACTTGTTCAGCTTGAAGAAGAGAAGGCTCCAGGGGGACCTTACAGTGGCCTTCTGGTACCTGAAAGGTGCCCATAAGAAAGCTGGGGAAGAACTGCTCACGAGGGTGTGTATTGATAAGATGAGGGGTAATGGTTTTAAACTAGAAAAGGGGAGATTTAGGTTGGATATTAGGAAAAGGTTCTTCACCATGAGGTAGTAGATCACTGGCACAGGTTGCCCAGAGAGGCAGTGGAGGCCCCATCCCTGGAGCTATTCAAGGTCAGGCTTGATGGGGCTCTGAGCCACCTGATCTAGTGAAGATGTCCCTGCTTACTGCAGGGGGATTGGATTAGATGACCCTTAAAGGTCCCTTACAGACTGACACATCCTATGATTCTGTAATTCTGTGTTTTATATTTCAGTGATGTATTCTCTCTAAAAAACAACCACTACAATCACCATCCCCAAACCCCAGTAGGAAACAGTAAGTTGAGCTTCACAGTGTATCCCCAGTGAAAAGCAATATTTTTCTAATGAAGGTTAATTATTTTCTTTTGAAGGGTAGGTGGTGAAGAACCTACCTGGCAGCTGCTGCCCAGAGCACCATCTGGACTTCCTGTGCTGGGCTCAGGCTCAAGAGGCTCAAACACAGGATGCCCCACAGAAGGAACTTCTACAGCCAAGCAATAACACATCCAGGGTTATCCCTGCAAATGGGCAGCTTGTTTTCCAAGAACAGAAAAGCGACAGGGGCAGAAACTACGAAGAAGCCTGAATTTGCAAAAGTGAGTCTGTCTGGGAGAGGAAACACCTGGGTCCCAAACCCAACCTGTGCTTTTTATCCCGTGACTCTTCTGTGGGAAGAAGCAGCACTTCTGTGAATGAAGTGAGAGTAGGAACTGCCCAGCAACCTGAGGAAAAAAGCAACTGAAAGTTGGAGAAAGCCTGACTGGTGTGCCTGGGTGGAGGAAGCTCACCCATCTCCAGGCAATGCCATGCAGGAGAAAACATCCGAGGTGGCTGATCAGACTGAAGGAACAAAGTAATGAGTGAAATCTCCAAGATCACAGAATCACAGAATCACAGAACATTAGGAGTTGGAAGGGATCTTGAAAGATCATCTAGTCCACTCCACTGCCTGAGTAGGATCACCTAGATTAAATCACACAGGAATGTGTCCAGATTGGTCTTGAATGTCTCCAGAGAAGGAGACTCCATAACCTCTCTGGGCTGCTCTGTCACTCTCACAGTGAAAAAGTTCTTCCTTATATTCAGTTGGAACTTCCTATGTTCCAGCTTGGACCCATTGTCCCTTGCCCTATCAAGATAATGGAAACATCTCCGGCTTGAATTTACAGATGCATTAACCTGTACTTAGTAACATCATCTGATAATCTCAAGACACACAAATCAAAGTGTTAACAATGAGCAATGCAAAAAAAAAAAAAAAACAACCAAAAAAACCCCAACAAACCCCCACCCCCAAAAAAAATTCCACAAAATTCTACAGTAGAAAGATGGGGTTTTGTCCCCTATTTCTGTGCCTCTTCCTGAGTAACTATTTAACATTCAATTTTCAAACCATATTGAAGACAACCATAAAAATATGTGCCTGTCTGAAAATATATTATAAATAGCTCTGTTCTTAAAATAGTAATGTACCAAAATTTAAAAAAAAAAAAAAGATAATTAATACTGCTTACTGTGCTACAGCCTAACTGATGAAGAGAAATGCATTCAGGCTCCTAAAATGCTTGTCTCCAAGACCATCAGGGTTAGTTTCTGAGTGGCACGTTTTAAAAACATTTAATCAGTGATCTGAATATGTGTCAACACTTTCTGGTAGCGTGCTATAAAATGTGAACCTTGTCAACAGAAACATAAAAAGGCGACACACTTGGGACACGGAGCTTTTATGCTGACACACTGTAATAATATAATTTTAAAATTTATCATCTGTTTAGCCACAAGCAACAATTAATCCTTTTGACTAATCATACCATGTTTTAAATAACACCCCCAAAAAGAAAAAAAAAACAAACAAACCCAACCATGTTCCATTTTTGCTTTCATTGCCTTCCCAAATCGTGCTGCTTTCAAATGCTTACTAAGCAACACGCAATAAATTTTGCAACAAGGATAAAAATGTTAGCAAATAATATGTTTCCCCCTCCTCAGTTAATAAAATTACTTAACGCTGAGCCTGGAAGCAAAAAGAAAACCCCAGGAGTAACGCAAGCATCAGAGGGTTTAGTTCTGTCGTGTTACTGTGGCATTAAGTGACGTTTTATTCCCAAATCACTTAACCTTTGACTTTTATAACTAAACATACAGAACTTGAATTGTTACCGTGGAGGGGACCAGCAAGGGACATCGCTGCCAGGCACTGAAACCGAGTGCCGTGCCGTAGTGGATGGCTGTGGGATGGAAATAGTCGGGCTCACAGGAACCCAAGTTTCTGGACAAAACTTGTGGCACAGAAAGGGCACATGAGGCTGTATCATGGGCAGAGATGGAAACTCAAACCTTCTCAAGAACAAAAGCGATGGTGACAAACGTTGGATGCGAAAACCATCTGAGCTTTCTGGGTGAAAAGGACAGCAGTTTTGTAACGTGGGTGGAGAGGGGCTTTTTGGGGAACAGCTTGGGAGGTAATGAGGTGAAACAGAGAGTGGCAAGTGCCAACTGCACCTCATCATGGAGGGAGGGAGTGTTGCACGGAGCTGCAGCATGGTTTTGTGCAGGCATTTCTAGAAGCTTCATTACTATGCTCTTTTACTGTTGACAAGGCACTCACAAGTAAGCCCTAGAGAACAAGCCTGCATCAGACTTTTGCACCTGGAACCTCCATGTTTTTTTCCTGAAAATACAAGACAGTGTAGCTATATGGAATAGTGTCAAACAGAAAAATGGTGGTGGTGGTGGTGGTAGGGTGTGCAATGAAAGTGTCACAGATCTTCACACACATTTGTCCATATAAACCCACTCACACTAATAACCAGCAAAGGAGAAGGCATCTCTTGCTTCCTCTTCAAGACCCTGACTGCCTCTACCTGGGTACAGAGGAGATGGGAGACACCAACCATCTAAATGAATGTGACCCCATGGGAGGACATACAGTTTCATCTGAGAGGTGCATTTTTCTTTCTAAGACTATTAGGATGGAAACTTCCTTTAAACTGTATATATAGTAACCAAGAAGATTTCTGATTAAAGACGCCATTGCATAAATCACTTGGTTCTTCTTCCTTGCCCATTAGGCAAAGGATTTGTCCTCTGCAACTCTTATCCACATGAAAGACTGGTGGTACAATGCTTTTGGGCATGAAAAGGCCTAGGAAAGGGAGAAACTAACTGCCAGATTCGAAAAGGTACTGAAGCAGAATCACAGAATCAACAGGTTGGAAAAGACCATTAAAACATCAAGTCCAACTATACCTGTCCTCTCCTAAACCATTTTCCTAAACACCTCATCTACCTGTCTGTTAAACACATCCAGGGATGGTGACTCAACCACCTCTCTGGGCAGCCTGTTCCACAGTCCAACAACTCTTTTGGTGAAGAATTTCCTCCTGACATCTAATCTGAACCTGCCCTGGTGCAGTTTGAGGCCACTTCCTCTTGTCCTGTCACCTGTCACTTGGCAGAAGAGACCATCACCCACCTCTTTACAACCTCCTTTCAGGTAATTGTAGGTAGTGATAAGGTTTCCTCTCAGCCTCCTCTTCTCCAGCTGGAGGGATTTCCAGGCATGGTCCTTGGAAACTCATTGTTAAGGACTGATTAGAAAGGTGGAAAAAAAGAAAATCTTCTGTACTCAATGTGGTCAAGTTCCCACCTTACCTAAATTTTAAAGGGCAATTTTATTTGCTTCTTCTTGGAGTGTAACTGTAGGTACCCATCAACTATAGAACAGTGGACCCCAAACAGCCTGTTAAAATCATCCTAAACAAAAGTTAAGAAAATAAAATATTAATTACAACTGTTGTCTCTTTAGAGGATGGATCATCTTCCCAAATAGTAAATATTCGGTCTAACACAAGAGTGGCTTGCACTGTGATTAGAGACTCTTTACACTCTGGCAAAAAGCATGTCAAAGTTGCATCTTGAATTAATGGCTAGTTTGGAAGTCTTAAGAACTGGCAAACCAATCCTCAGCTGCTGTACCCATTATTAGAAAAGGTAATGATGGTCAGCAAAAGAAACTAGCTCTTAAAATCTGCTTAATGAACAATATCTTTTCACGGCATGGATCAAGGATGCAGGCTTCTTGCAAAGAACTTTTCATAGAATCGTAGAATAGCTAGAGTTGGAAGGGACTCCCAGAGGTCATCCAGTCCAATCCCCCTGAAAGAAGCAGGGACATTTCAGTTTACAGCATGCTCTTAATTAATTGCAACATCAGACACAAAAGCTGCATTTTCAAACAGTCATAGAACAGAAAACATGGCGAATATAAATGTGATGAATGACACGTTAAAAGAATTGTGGATGGGTGGATGGATGGATGGATGGATGGATGGATGGATGGATGGATGGATGATGACATTTCACCCCCTCATTTCATGGACGAAGCATCAAAATACTACTGCCATCTGTTGTGCTTGCAGATACCCTCAACTCTCACTGCTAGAAAAGATAGTGTTCAGCTGCAGCTGCGAAGACTGAGCAGGGGAAGTTGACCATTTGCAACAAATAGCTTCAAGAGCACTGGCCCCGGACCATAGGAAGTCATTTGTTCCTCATGCCAGATGACATTTTCAAGTTTACTTTACAAATCGCAGAAGCATAGTAAGACTTCTGCAGAGCAGTGACTAATGTTAAAACAAATATAATTCTACTATGACAAGGAAGGTGTTCACAAACTGCAGGAAGCAGTTTAAAATAAATTGATGTAGGTTTTGAATTGTCCACAAGTTGGGTTTAGCTTCCTTCCATTTACCTTTTACTGCATTAACATTTCTTTTGTGATGGCTGCTGCTGGGAACCTATTGTAAATTTGGGCAATTAGGATTTTTGTTCCATCTGTCCCTCCCCTCAGTCAATACTGTAGCATCAAAAGAGGCCAATTCAGTGTAAGCTGGCTCCGGCTCTAAAGCCAGCTAAAAGAGATGTTAGAATTCACTACTGCTCTGGGTGGAAAGGATGGGGGGGAAAAAAGCTATAATCATAAAAATGCTGTTTCAGGCTTGTTGAGTTCTTAAAATAATCTGACTTAAACCTCCTACACAATGCTCACAAGTCAGAGCATGGTAATATACTTCAATGTAGGTTGCCTCTCTCTTTAAATCCAAACTAAAATAGATGTTAGAAATCATTACTGCGCAATGTCAAATACAGACTAGGACTGTAATCAGAGGGCTGCGGCTCCAGGTTTCAACGGTTCTTAAAATAATCAGCCTTAAACCTTCTGCAGGAATCAAAGCCTGGTCATTTATATTTTTGTAAGGCTGAGGATTCCACCGCCTCAGGCTTCTCCCTGATAAAAAAGAAGCTTTTTTTTCTTCCTTCCTTTTTTTTTTTTTTCTCTTTCCTCCTGCCACTGGAATAACTTGTGCATGACAGATATCGGCAGGTAGAAAGACAGTGGAAACTAGGTACTTAATTTTTATCAGGAGGTTAACTCCACGCAGAGTCGGGGTATGACCTCAGAACAAAACCCAAGTGCCTCCTCTTCACTGTGTTTTTACCTGAGCACAGCAGATGTATATTAGCTGCCTTAACTCAAAACTGCTTCGCAAAGTGAAGACAATCCTTCCATCCCACTAGAGAGCACAGCGTAAGAGTGGGCAGCTTTCCTCCTTTCCCAAAGTGTGAATTCCTAGCCTCCCATTTTCGTGTACGCAATCCATGGGTTAGCTGTTCAAATACAAATCAAAGCAAAATAAGGAGAATGCAAGTGATGGGGAGCTTACTCTTCTTCCACCCAACCAAGGGCTCCTTCTGTGTGACCAAGTAGCTCTTCCTCTCTCTAATCCCACTCTGCTTCAGCCTCTTTATTTAATACAGGTTTTTCTGCGGGTTCAGATTAACCACAGCCTTATTTTCAAGTGTAAGTACTTCTAACAGGGCACACGTTATCTGCAATGCAGGCTATAGACATGAAAATAAGGTAATCTTCCTATTCTTTTGCAAATGTCCGGGAAATAATATGCTTAACATTGTGTAATAACATCCGGACAGGGGGTGGGAGGGGTGGGAAGAGGCAAGGAGCACCTCTGATGCTCCTGGCACAGACGCCTTCATTAAAGCTAAATCCAGCCCGTGAAAAGAAATAAGGTACAAATAACCACACTCACAGGGGCATTTGCCTCTTCTCGTTTTGTCAACATTCAGCATGCTAACTGTGCCCTTGGGATTTATCAGCATTATAAAACACAGTACGCTGTTTTTTGTTCACGCTTCCTTTTGGAGAGTCATAGACCTATGCAAGGATTTTTAAAAGCGGGTATCAAGACTGGCTGAGCGTGGAGAAAAGTTTGGAAATGTGGGAACCCCAAAGTTCAAAACCGGAATACTCTTAGCATTATTATTATTAGACATGTTAAAACCTTGTGGGTTTTAAAGCTTCAGGTTGGGACTCATTAAAACTTCATGTAAGAATGGAATTAGAGACTCAGGCACTTCAGCACGCACAACACTGAAGCAGAACATCCAAGCAGGGTTCCAGCACCAGGTAGGACTAACAGCCAGTGCCATGCACAGCTAATGTGGCTCCACGCAAACTTGTTCCCTAGGCAAGCTCAGTTTGTCACAGGGCACATCTGGACCGCTTGTTGCAAGGTCTTCTTCCACAGGCAGACACCAAGTCTGAAGGCAGAGCAAGTCCCAAAAGGTGTGTGTGTTGGGGAAAGACCAGCCATCCCAGAGGTGGAGGCAGCCAGGACAGCCCCACCACCTCCTGCAGTCAGAAAAAAATCACATCACACCTCCTTTGCCCTTAGAAAAGCCACCTGCTCAGGACTAATACACTTGCTGTCTTTTCTCTGATCCCTTCAGTTCACTCTAAATGTTTGCAGCTTTTGTGTGCTGCTGGTTGAGTTAATGATCAGTATATGTCCAGAAGAGAAGAAGGCACTAGGAGTATGTTAAAGGCACTAGGAGTATGTTAAAGGCACTAGGAGTATGTTATTTACGGGATTGAACTGCAGTGGTTCCCAGAAAGTCACTGAAATTGGGGAACTGACCACAGTAGTGGTGGGAGAGGCTCCAGAGGATCTGTTGGAGACATCCAGGTTTGCCAACACCTAGAAAGAGCTGCAGGTTTTCCCTCACAGTTGATGGAAGTGGTATGAAGCCTTGCCATGGTCACAGGCTCATGATCAAATAAAGGACTTGTTAACCCCAACCAGAGATGGGGTTGTATTAGTGTAGTGGGCAACTGGGAGCCACAGCCCCCAGGTTGAGTGTAAAATATATGGAACTGTCAATTCAGCTTTGGAGAAGGTATCAGAAGAGGCCCACTTCATGGCAAGTGTGGTTGCTGGATAAAGAGGAAAGATGGTCCTGAGCCAGTTTGCGCTGGCATCATCTCCTGGCTCAAGGTTTAGGCTTTCTGTTTGAAAAGGAGAAGCAGCAAGCTACCAAGTTAATCCTAAACAAAAGGTTTCAAGTGCTAGGGAAAAGTGGCTACTGGTTACCCAAGTGATTTAAAGTACTTCAGGATATCTATGTCACATTAATTTTGCATGTATACGTGTCGTCTCCTTTCAAAATAGCTTCCTTATGAAAATGCTTGTCTCAGTAAGATAAAAGGTTTTAAAATTTTCAAAACCTGGAGTTTTTCTGTGTGAGAGAAGCACAGAAAGGGATTGCACAGAGTTAAGTAGCATCCACCCACATAAACCAAACAGGTCTGCACTGAAAGAACCGCGCTGTAAACCTTGGGATTTTACAAGCAAGTTTAATATTAATTCTTTAGAAACCCTTTGTGCTTATGGTTTCAGACAGAATATAAAAGCACCATATAAATATCAGAACAATATAGCAGGCAGCTGTTAGGTACTTTAACCATTCCCAATCAATTATAATAAACAGAACAAACACACTGAATCACATCAGAGTGTTATAGAGTAACCCTCCACCTCTGTCTTCTCCTTCCTGCCACGTAAAATTAAACTTGCAATAAATTACTCATAAAACAACAGAATCTCGAATGTTCTGGAAGGTTTTCCGTAGGCTGGGATGGATACAGACAATAAAGCCACTCATTTTGAATAACAAACAAGATTTTAATGACAGTAAAAGGTTTGGGGTGTTTTTGTTTTGTTTTGGGTTTTTTTTTAACCCAACTGCAAAAGAGCAGCAGAATAATCCCTACTATTCCATTCAAAGCAGAAGAGATCCCAAAACATCAACCTTACAGTAACACAAGTCAGGCCTAGCAGACAAGATTTGCTTATTTGGCTTACAACAATCGTAACGAAAAGAAATGCAGCACTCGGGAGACTTGGAAGATTTAACAGCATGGCAGCAAAGCTTTCCTTACGGCAGAGAAGGGGACACAGCTGCCCCGAGCAGAAGGAAATAAAAGTGGGAGCCTTCTGGAAGACACGTGCATGACTTGTCAAATGGAAGGTCGCTTCTGGACTCCATAAATGGGTGACAAGCTTCTAACATGCAGATGTCAGCTGCCTGTCACCTTTGCTTTCCATTTACATACCTTTAACTCCATCCTCTTGGAAGTGCTGGTTGCTTGGGATGGGCATGAAGCTGAGCATCTGGAAAATTCCTCAGGATCAGGATAAAGCAGCACAACCTATTTTATGTGTTTGCTAAACTGCTTTTATCCAAATGCTATTCCAACACTTCCAAAAATGACTGAACTATGCAAGGGCTACAGACAATTCTCTCTGTGACGGATGTGGCTGTAGATGTGGATGCTGACTGGAGGGGGTCTGTGTTCAGACCTCTCCTGGGTCAAGCATGTGGCGAATCTCACAGGCCTTGCTGAAGTTATACTTTTCTTTGCAGTGTGGGGAGGACAAAATCTGTGTGTTTATTTGCTATTCCTCCACCTTACACACATACAGCCAGTACATTTTGCCACTTCAGCAGTCTCCTTTCTCCTAAAATGGTATTCACTTGAATTTAAATACTGCCAGCTAGAGCTATTCTTAACAATTTACATAATTTTCTATGTAATTTCTAGTAGTTTTAAAACAACTCTCCTAAGAAAGTGTGAAATAGTTTCACAAACTTTGTTTTCATGATTCAAAATTCTTAATATAAAAAAATATCTTGGAGCTCAAACCACTATCAGTCTAAGGAACAATTTATGGATATATCATGTCAGACTAACCTATAGCAAACTGACAACAAAAACCAATTTTTAATTACTTCATATTACTGCTACGACTTAATATTATCTGTATCATAGAACAAGGTGTTACAAATATATTCATTGTCTTGGAAATGTTTTTACTTACTGCAGCAAGACCTCTAGACGTAGCAGTGACAACTGAATACAGGTATTGTTCTATGTGCTGGAGTACCTTACGTTTAGAAGAAAGAAAATCAAAAGAAATCTTGTGAAAAATATTTTTGTCCTGTAGCTTCCCTCTCAGTAGGCTGGCTTTCCTCTAGCACTGGTTTTTAGTTCCTCTTAAAAAGAGGATGCTCCAGCAAAGGAGGAACCAGTAATGCACTGATATTTAAAGATATAGAAACTTGACCTTTTGATGATCCCAACTCAGCCAACAAGAAGCTGAGGAAAATGCATTTAGAAATGGGGGACAATACGTAACATAAGGTGGCGGTTACTACAGGTGATGATGATTAGAGCATCTATAGGCCCCGGCAATACAGTGACCGCTGAGCCCTGTATTTCCATTTTGATGTGACAGGGTCAGAACACAGTACCGTTTCCTAAAGGACAGAATATAAGACAGAATCAAATATTTTAAGGGCCAAAATAACCCTCCAGGATTACCTTCCCTACTTTGTCAGCAAGACATCCTCTTCCACAGCAAAGATCCATGGTCTACAAGATACGCTTCCCATTCAGAAAATTATTTGTGACGTGGTGGATCAGATGTAAGCTTGGGGCAAGCAGGCCAGCCCAACAGATTTTACTGCTAAATATTTGTCGTGGAATGGCATTCAACACTTGCATTCAAGTCAAGATTTCATGTTAAAAAAATTAATACTTACTACACACTTACCTGTTACCTGCCACTTCCTTTGTATCTATTGACCTGTCCCCCTGAAACAATGATCTGTGCTTGAGTCACATCACTTTCATGTACAGAGCTTACCGAGTTTACAAAATTAATACCATTAAAAATTAATGAATTGCCAGCAAGTTGTCTCATTTCCCCATAATATCCCCCCAGAAGCAGCAATATGGATGTCCCTTCCCCACTGGCATTTTTCTCACAACACAGCAAACACAACCGACATAAAAACCTCGTTTCATAAGGCAGCTGTAAAAGCAGACCTACAATGGAAAACCTTAAACGACCTGTAGTACTATTTCATTAGCATCTGAGCTATAATATAAAGCAACAATATATTTCCAAATCGCTGTGTTTTAATAAAGTTATAAAGTTAAATAGAGAAATAAAAGCCTGAGCTTTATGAAAGCCCTGAAAGGCAATGAAACTCTCAAAACAGTGACAAATTTTTCTAGAAGCAAGCAAGTCCTCATCCAGTAGAGTTTACAGTTGACTTCTGGTAACACATATGCTTCACAGTACACCGATATGTATACCTGGTCCTCCTCGTTTTGTTGCCATTCTGTGGCAGAAGAATACCTACAACCCAAGAATACACCCACAGCATACACACAGCTGGCCTGTCACTCATATTTGGAAGACAGCAACAGACAAAAAGGTTCCACAGAGAAGCAGAATCAGTGGTTTCTAGTTTCCAGCTGCAAATAAAATTTTCTGGGAAAATTTACTTTAAAGCAGCCTTAAATGAAAATCTATATAATTAAGGGAAAGACCATTGCTTCAAACAGATTGACTGTCTTCAACAAATTTCTCTCTTTCTAGCTACTCAGTTATGCTATATTTCCTAATTATCACCTTTTAAGGGCCATCTGGGCCCCATTCCTCACCATCAGGGGGCAATTCCATTTGCATTGTTCATAGGCTTAGTCATGATCAAGTAGTCTGGTGGTAAAGTTCATTAGAAATTAGAAGAAAAACATTAAACCTCACACAGTAAAGCAAGTAGCTGATACCTACATACCCACAGGAGAGATAAGCATTTAATGCATATTCTCACATGACTTAACAAGTCTTCAATGAGCATTTTTTTCCCCAAATTGTGTAAAGAATCATTTAGCCTTGTCCCTGACCAGGTATGTAATGAAAATTCCATTCAGTCTCTGCGCACTTGCAAATATTTCTCCGTTAAAGAGAAATAAATAATAAAATCTCAATCTGTTAAATAAAATCACAACCCATTTACAGTGGTAAACATGAAAAGTCTAATCAAGTCTAATCAAGCTAACATAATGATACTATTATTTCTTGTATTATTCAGACATATTTCCTATGTATCACAAATTGAGGGCAAGGATTATCTAGTAATTTAATCAATATGCAAATACAGGTAGATACACATACACTAGTGGTGTTAAAAATTACACAAATGTGGGTTTGGATTAACTGTACGAGAAATAGGAATAGGTTTTCCAGGTAAGTGGTGGTTGTCCCCTCCTTGGTGGTGTTCAATGTCAGGGGCCTTGAGCAGCCTGGTCTAGTGAGAGGTGTCCCTGCCCATGGCAGGGGGGTTGGAACTTGATGATCTTTAAGGTCCCTTCCAGCCTGAACCACTCTATGATTCTATGGAAAGTTACTCTCTGTTGTCAGGTAGTAATAAATATCAGTACACATTTCCCCACAGGTCAGTATAAACACACGTCAGGACAACAGAGGAAGAAAACCAAACAAGCCATTGGCCTTGTGTCTGGATCCTATAGTATAGGGAAACATTTCATAAATAAAACCTTCTCAAAAGGTTTGAAAATGATATTTCAAAAATAAATTAATCAAAACAGGTCAGGAAATCTAATGCATATAAAACATGAACCCACGGAAGTGAGTGCTACAACTTCGTAACACAGTGTACTGTTTCAAAACAGAAGTGCCGCAAAACTCCTCTGTGGTACAGACATTTTATTTCTGCAGTCTGTGCTTTGGGTCATTTTGTATGCTGAAGCCTGTAGCTTCTGGGAGCTTTGTGCCCATATTATAGATGAATTACCATTACTTTTCTTCGAAAACCCTGTGTAGCACTTGAGTTCCTGGCAAACTGCGCTGAGACTCACACAATAAAAATTTGGGGACTAAGGATAGATTAGTCTGTGGACACTACCTGCTACCTTTCCATGTTATTTAATTTTGGAAATTTCTCAGTCGGCTTCAGAAAAACTGAAATGATCCTATTAATGACAAAACACTTGATGCTATGAAACACAATATTCTAGAACTTGAACACTAAATATACTCCCTCAGATGAATAAAAATTGAAGCGTTGTTGAGGTACTGTGATGTGTTTCGCACTATTCACTATTTTGCGGTGAAAATGTAAATGCCAGCATAGCATTGGCTATTCAGGAAGGTGCAGTGAGATAGATACTAATAGCTATTATATTGTAGGATTCTTATCGTGTCATGTCTGTTAGAGATGAGCTCAGGCCCCAAACTTCTGGAGTAATTGTTTTTGCTTTTTCAGTGGTGCCTACAAGAGACAGGATAGCATGCTGGTTTGGGCTGGGATAGAGTTAAACTTCATGTTGGCTGGTGTGGGGCTGTGTCTTGGATTTGTGTTGGTAACACAGAGATGTTCTCATTACTGCTGAGCAGTGCTTACACAGAGCGGAGGCCTTTGCTGCTCCTCACCTCACCAGTGAGTAGGCATGTCCCATGCACAAAGATGGGACACAGCCAGGACAGCTGACCCAAACTGACCAAAGAGTGTTCCATACCCTATGATGTACGTTCAGCACATATATCTGGGCTATATATTCACATTCTAGGCTACTTATTTGGTATAAATTTGTTCAGACCAGAGATTTTCTATAAAAACCAGCTGTGCTCCGTGAGACAAACACTATAACTAGAAAGTATCAAGAACAACAAATCCAGAATTGCTGAAAGGTAGTTCATGAGGACTACCAGCACCTCTGATTTTATGAATTGCCTTCTCTAGAAAAGATGTTGGGCAGATCAACACAAAAGAATATAGGTTTTGTACAGGGTAAAACCCACTGCAGCAAGGTGTGGAGTATATCAGAAGCTCGTATGAAATACAATATACTGTGTGTATATGTTTTTGACAAAGCCAAAAACCTCGCTGCCATGTGCTGGAAGTAAAGGTACACTACTGGAAGGGGAGTGACAATGTTTGATTAAGAGGTAGTGACAGATTTCTTTTAGACCTGTGCAGCACAAATCCTCGGGGCAATCCCTAAACACAACTGTCTGGAGCTCCCACTGGAAGTCCTGTCTTCCCAGTCCATAGGTGAAACAACATCAAATAAAAACATTCTTGCCCTCTTAGAGGTTCCCCAAACCCCGACACTAAAAATAAAAGAACCAAAACCAAACAAAAAAAACCTCCAACCCCAATCCCTCTGCCTTAGCCTAGGTCCAAAGACCAAATTCCCACTCTGTAGATGTATTTGCCAAATGCAGTGATATCTCAGATTGAAATAAACTTTATTAATTAGATCAGGCATCTCTTTGGGATGGCTGCTTTGCCTGCCAGTACCTCTGGGAAGCACTGGCTCTTCTTTTTCCTTGGACAGGAGCATGGCTGGGCTGAGAAATGCCCATTGCCTGCGCACACCGTTGGCCACCGAGGGCTGATTTTGGCCCTGGGTTGAGAGTACGCGAAGTATTTCAGGCGCGATGAACAAATGCTTGCAGTATGAGTGGCATGCAGGTGATGAGCTCAGAGTTTGCAAAATGGATTTTGCCACTTTACATTAAAAATATACACAAGCCACCAGCCTTTCCCAAGAGCTGTGCCTTTTACTGGAGCAGCCTACACCTGCTTTTGAATATTTCTTTATTATTTTCACTGAACAGTAAAACTCCAGTAAAAAATACAAGCCTTGAGTGGATCTATAAAGCCAGAAAATGTAGTAAAATGTCACTGCCATGTCACAGAATTGCTTTACTACTTAACACTGCCCAAGGACTATGTTTTCATAGTTGTGTTGAGTTTTAGCTACCTGGCTCCTACTGACTTTAATGGGAATCACACAGCTAAAACTCCATGCACCACTTTAATACTTCAAAGTAATTTTTCAGTCCCCTGGAGAAGGTCACAGAAATATTAAAAACTAAAGCATTCTCCAAGGATTTCAGATTAAAGACTTGCATCAGACTTTATAAAAGTGATTGGTCAAATATACAACATTCTCTTAATGTTCTAGCTCCTGATTTGTTTTCTTTAGAAAGAACCTCTGTGATGCTTTTCACAAAAGGCACCATAAAGTGTAATGAACAGCACAGCAAGGCATAACATGAGCAAGAAGACATACAGAAGAGTTGCCTGATACGTATTTACAGTGGTAAAGGATTACTTGGGGTTTTGAGTGTTACGAGCAAATTCAGGGCAATTCTTAATGAAATCAGTGTTACAACTCTGTGCTGATTGCAAGCAGTACTGTAATACAAACATTTCTGTTCCCTTCGGTGTGTTCCCGGTCCTCATTTGTTCCCGTAATATACACCATGGGTGTAAAATTCCATTTTCATATTACTTTCCTAAAGTGGGTTGACGTTAACTACTCTTTCCGACCCAGGCAGGCAACTCCTTTCCTCTGTGTTGGGTTACCAGAAATACACGACCTTCTTGCTGTTCAGAGCTCTGACATCTTTGTAACCCATTAACCTTGCCACACAGAAGGCAAATCGTATCTACACTCTCCACCGAATGGTGAGACAGTGAGAACAAGAGCTAAAAAGATGATAAACACGACTTCAGGAAATGTGTATTACATTCATCTTCAGGTTCTTGAGGGAGCAAGGAGCAGCCAACATCATAAACCGATCCATTTAATTTGATGGTGTTCATTTAGTGGTGTTACCAAAAAAATAATTATTCATATATAAAATCATGTAGTACTGTGATAATCTCAATAAAGTGTTTAACAGAATGTAAACAGCAGTCTTGCCTGGGTCCGTCCTTTATACTGAGCTAGACATCTCATGTTTAAACTTCAAATCTGCATACCAAAAAATAAGAAAATAAAGCAAATGCCCATTAAAAAAATAAAGAACATTTGAAACTCACAGCACGTGCCTACTGTGCAGCGATGAAATATGTTCAGCCTTTCACCTGGACGCAACTGAGCAGCTCACTCGCTACCAGTTCTCATGAAATATGACATCTTGCATAAAAGCACCATCAAGGCACATGGAATTAAACTGCATTTATTGCCAGATAATCCAAGAAATAATGTCAAAAAAGCTGTGAACCAAATAAATATAAACGTGAATAAATAGATATGCACTTAAAAGTGGCCAGGCATACGCCTGTAACACCTCCAAACATAGGCAGTTTTAAGGAGACTGTGTATATACAATCTCCTTAAAATATGTACATATATGTACTTTTATATATATGTATATATATTCTGTGATTGTGTGCATATATATACAGACATAGAATAGGTTTCCGTAAAACGGTATTTTTTAAATTTTCATTTCCATCATCCCTACAGGCAGTTGTCAAGTTACAGACCAATTAAGCTGAAATAACCTTCTGCTAAAATCTTGAGCACCAACCAACGCACCGGGATGACACAAAGTAAGTGTTACCATCTTAGCTGTTTCCCATGAAAAATGACTGCGGCAATATCATCACACTAGGGGTATCCTAAAACAAAACGGGTCATGTTTTGCTGCTTTTGTCACAGGAAAGGCAAATTGATGCATAATTAACAATTGGCTGATGCAAATTCTTTTACATCTTTTAATTGGTGTTAATTAGATTAGAAGTAAATTTTCTTTTATCTCGGCATTCTAATGCGAACTAATCTTCTCAGCAGCATGTCAAAGTTTCTCTTTTAATTAAACTTTTCAGCTGGGAACTTCGGCAGCGCTCAGGCAGTAAGAGATATAATTTAAGGCACATGAATTGTGCTGGGTTTTATGAATGGAGCATCAAAAATCTAAAGCAATGATTAAAAAACCTCAGTGGAAGGTCAGAAATCTGAATTCTGCAGAGGCAACGATGAAGTTTAAAGGCTGTTCTGGGAATGTGACTATGGCACTTTCCAGCCATCCTTTCCACATCCAAATCCACATTTTTACAAAGGAAAGCTACCCCAAATGTAAAACATCTTCTGTGAATTAACTTTCCCCTTTCATACTGCTTCTCCCAAAATATTGCAGCTCTTCTAAAATTGTTAACGTGCAGAATAAACCACAAAATACATTTAATATCTTTTATGGGAAGTTGACCTGAAATAAAATTTTATGTAGTCAAGGACTTTTGATAGTTCTTCGTCCAACTTTTTTTCTCTCTCTATGGGGCAATGGTGATTGAAACCTGATGTCTGCTGCACAAAAAGGCCATAAAATGTTTTATACAGAAGTAAAACAGTAGCCATTAAGTTTTGCTATGAAGTTTGAGTAGATATGCAGCATGAAAACATGATAAAAGAGCCATAAACTGATTGTGATCAAATGCAATTACAACGACTTGTCTCCAATGAATGACATGTACTAAATGCAGTTACGGTTCCTTGCAAAATTACATTGGGCAAAGCACCAAGAAAACACTATATCCTCTTTACGAACGGCAGCTTGCCAGGGAAATCGCAAACACACAAGCCTTAATATCTACGGCCAAAAAAGCACTTGGGAACTCATTAGGAAAAAGGTTAAAAAGACTTACTTGTGAAAGACAGCTTTTTTTTTTTTTTTTTTGGTGATTAGAGCGGCATCCCAAAGAGTCCAGCCTTTCGGGTGTGGGGAAGAAGGAGAGAGGAGCCCTGGTGAGGGTGGTTACTCTTTTCTCCTCATCATGTTTTGATGCCATGACAAAGGTAAGCCGCAAAGAAAAAGCCACTTGTTTTGCAATCTTCCATATAGAAGTTTTATGTCCTGTGTGACTGAGGACCAGTGAAAACGGGGGCCCTACCCTAACACCCCAGATTTTACTAGGAAGAAAGTCCTTCAGAGCTGGACACAATTCCGATAGATAAAAGCTGATAGATTGACAACCAGATGAAGTGGGTTCATAATTAAAGGTGGATAGGAACTGGGATCTTGGGAGTTTCATTCTTTTGATAGTGTTCTGGGGTTTTGATTAGATAACCTGGTTTAACTTTTACTCATCAAAAGGATTTCTATATTCTGAGTAGTCAGATCAAACCCCTGGGTTTTCCCAGGGGTAGACACAAAGAAGAAGACACCCTCAGGCATTTTAAGTGTCAAGAGACCTGTGAGCAGTGCCAGGTCATTCTCCAGCTAACAAGATTTAAAGAAGTTGGTGTAGAGATTTTCCAAGTAATTTCTGTGCCAAACAAACATACAATATGAAAGTGTCAACAGCAGTAATTTCTTCCTGGGTGAAACTGCCTGAAGAATTATGAAAAGTACGAACCTGGTAGCATTGTTTTCTCTCTCTACCTGGAAATAAAGAGAATCAGAACAGGGAACCTTCCCATGGAATATAAGGTATTTTGCTTTATGTAGGAAAGACAACACAGAGTTGAGGCTGTATTTGCTTGTATTTATATTTAATAAAAGAGAATCAATCAAACAAACAAAATCATCACACTTGTGCCTTAATTGTCTAAGGAACTCTGATTATTACATTTTTAGGGGAACCTAGAATGTGCAGAAGCAACTACTGATGCTTAGTACAGTCATTCAGTGGGCTACCAAACTTAGGTTACCCAAGAGCAAGCTGAGGAGAGACCTGATCCTCCTTAGTGCAGGGATCAACTCCCACCACACCGCTGGGATTCCCTATAATGGAAACTTATGGTTCTTGTTATTAACAGCTTATAGAGTTGTCACCAAGCTGAATTATTTACCAATGGGAAAAGAAAAGAAGGAGAAAAAAAAAGAAAGAAAATTGAAATACTAACCAGGATTATTCTACTCCAATTGTAACAATGCACAGCAGTTATTTTTTATAGTGGGGCTGGTTAAGGGCTTACCAGTTCTTTTTACATAAACTTCAGGTTTATAACTTACATAAAAACTAACTGAACAATTCAGTGCTATATAAGAAGGTCATACGCACCTTGTAGTATATGGTAGAGTATAGAGTATATGGTAGAGAGTATAGAGTATATGGTAGAGTATAGAGTATATGGTAGAGAAAGGACAGAAAAAAATGCTTCCCCACTGTAGCACTCTTAGCCTGTATGAAAAGCATCATGCCAGAAGCAAATACCACTAGTAAGTCAGTGATGAAGCACACAGTAACTCCAACTTCCTGTCCCCAGAAAGCAAATAAATCTTTCCTCCTAAAAACCAGAACTCACTCAGCCTTCTCCTGCCTTATTAAATCATAAACCAAAATCAAACATCACAGCGCTGTCACAACTCCTCAGAATTACTATAAGACCTCCTAGCCTGCATTAGAAGCTGAGAGGAAAATGTGGGTGTGACAGAGGTGATATTCTATGCTCCAGAAGCAGTGCTGGGGCACAGCTCTGGCTTTGGTGCCTCCTCAGAAAAGCACTATTTTTTTTTTTAATGCTTTACATTAGCTGCTTAAAATTATTCATCAAGTTTGCAACAGTGACCACCAGTCAGTAATGACTAACATTAATTAAATTCAACTGAAATGTAACAAGGGAAATGTCTATGTAGTGCTCTTGGAGCAGAGCTCCTGCAGCTAGCATGACACTTATTTTCAAGGAAACCATCAAATCCAGCTATGTCTTACCACGGTGGAAGCCACTCCTTCAAACATTACACTTGGCCTATTCGAGCCTTTGAATACTGCCAGCTTTTCATAGTCAGCACATCTTTTTAGTAGAAGGTGTTTCTTAAAACCTTCTACCATTCATTTGGCCAGTGGTGTCTGATGGTTTGCTTACTGATACTAATCTCATTCCCTGTGGATTCCAGGAAAGTGGGAAAAAAAACCCTCAATGTATTTTCCAGAAGTAAAATTTTCTTTTAAAGTGTGTTAATATGGTGAGGAATAGTCCTTTCTCTAGGTTTTTGGGCTTGTTTTAAGAATTCACCACAGCAAAACTTCTACTCAGAACAGTGCAAATCAGTCCTGAGCACCTCAGAGCTTTTAGTTCCCATGAACTGGTCCTCCACACTGGTGTGCACGATGGGTGAAACACAAAACAGTGGTGTTAACACTTAATAAATGGTTATAATTAATTATATTATACTATTT